>LOJH01007444.1:9446-31968 GCA_001685095.1 Ellobius talpinus
AGTGATTGGAGGTCCGTGTGTCGGTCTGTCTCTGCGTGTGTTTCCTCAACCTCCGGCCCCTTGCCCGAAGCTCGTGAACTGGATTCTAGCACATAGAACGCAGACGGGGGGCGCGGTGCGCAGCAATCTGCCCTCTTGATTGCAAAATTAAGCTGCCCTCCTTCAACGACAAAGTTAATGCTTCCTCATTGTTTCTATGTTATTTATGGGGTAGGCACAGGATAAATTGGGGCCTTGGAAACAGTAGAAAAGCTTTGAGTTTTGATTAAGATCATGCGCTGAAATAATACTTGTTCTGCTGTGCTTTTCTACAGAGAATTTAAGGATTCAGAACTGGTGAAATTCTGAGGTATAGAACAAGTGCCATCTAGCAGTGGATGATGGTGGGAGCCTGCCAGCTGGTCTGTAAATAGGGTGACATCGTGGCTGGGTGACTAATACTTTCTGGGGCTAGCAGATTCACCTGGGTACAAATTATGGGCATCAAGTTGCTTTTCAAGTGCTAGCCTTGGGCAGCTTCTGGCTCTTTCTACCTTTGATAATTATAAGTATGTTGCAGGCCAGAGGAGCAGTGGCAAGAGTTTTTTCCTGGTGGTCTTGGATATCAGGCACTTAGCTGTATAAGTTTAAGTTCTTGTGTAGACCTAGGGTCTTAATACCCTTAGCTCTTCAAGACTTATACTCTTGAAGAGATGGGAAGACAGCCTAGCATCTTAATCTCAGGGCAACCATAGGTGTCAAGATTCATCAGTCCTTGACAGGGTTTAGTGTTGAAGTTCCCAGGTCTGAGGTGTCTGGCACCTTTGGCTGTAAAGCAATTGTTCTCAGCCTGTGAGTCACAACCTCTTGGGGAGTACAATCACCCTTTTACAGAGGTTGCTTATCAGATTCCATACATATCAGACATTCACATAAAGATCCATAGCAGTAGCAAAATTATAGTTATGAAGTAGCAACGAAATAACTTTATAGTTGGGGTCACTACAACACGAGGAATGGGATTAAGTGGTCACATCATTAGGAAGGTTGAGAACCACTGCTCTGAAGGCTTAACCTTTATCAGGAACTGTCCTAATGACCAAGGCTGGTGGATTCTCTTTTCTGGCTATTCCCAGGCTAGTCCTTTACTGGTTGTCCCCTTTACTTCTATTGTCCCCTTTCTTTTTGTCCTGACAACTCTCTCAAAGTGCCTAGCTGTATCGGCAGTTGTCCGGTAGCCTGGCCACCTTTGCAGTTTGGCCTGGTGACAGCCTATATATCACTGCTGCATCACTGCCCGTGCCATGACTGCCATTCTGCTGCTAATTGTTTTCATATAACCAAATCTGCCCCCACTACTAAAAATAGCCAAGAAAAGAAGCTACCGAGAAGCCTTTCATTGGACCATTGTGCTTCTGTAAGAGCCACCAGAGGAGAGTTTCTTCCTGCTTACTCCAACCTGAACAGCCTGATTATACAGAGAAGAGTGTCTGGACCAGTTGCAGTGTATACCAAAGTGAGGGTTTCTTACTGGTGGAGGAGGCCATTTGTTTGTTTCCCAGCTGCCCAGACTCCTGAAATAATCACACAGAAACCATATTATTTAAATAACTTCTTGGTCATTAGCTCTAACTTCTTATCAGCTAACTCTTACATATTAATTTAACCCATCTCTATTAATCTGTGTTACTGGGTAAAGTTCCATCCGACCCTGGCTGGGCTACATGGCTTCTCTCTGACTTCACCCTTCTTACTCCCGGCATTCAGTTTAGATTTCCCCCCTAGCTAAGTTCTGCCCTGCTATAAGTCCTAAGCAGTTTCTTTATTCATTAATGGTAATCACAGCATACAGAGCATACCACATCAGCTTACATCAATCACAGGTGTTCTTTTGTTAGGCATCATGGGGAAATCCCATCTCTTGGGCCCATGTGAAAACGGTTGCAGTGGCACTTAGTGTTTCCCAATGTTTATACAGTAAACACTTAATACCCAATGTTTGTGAAAGTTTTGCTGAGGCTGTGCTTTCAGAAGTTAAAGCCATGAGCTGCAATTGTGCTATTTTATCAAACCATCTTTAGAATATTCAATCAGTGTTGGTTATAAGGTTAGTCCGTAAATGTATTTGGGTGGTAATCTTTTTGGGCAAATGGGCCAGGACAACAAGGGATAGCCTAGTAGCTGTTAATTAAGGAGCCACAGTTCCCAATCTCCCAGCATATTTGTCCATTTGCAGAAAAAAGACACTCAAGAACTGCTTGCAATAAGAACTTGGATAATTTATTAATAATTGTTATGTCAATTTTTATGAGGGCTTCTGCAACACGAAACACCTTCTCAATGCTCAGGAAGAAAAGGATTCTCATTTTTTTTTTCTATCTGGAAAAGAATGTCCAAAGGCAGGTAATATAGACAATCAATCTGAGAGTTCTACAGGGAAGAAGAAAGCTGACTGTTTTAATCACAGGCAGAACCTTAGAGGAGATGCTTGAAGTATGCAGTTGGAGCCATCTGAAGTCTCTGCTGAAGCAGAAGTAAGTCAATGGAAAGCCCAAAAGGATGTAGAGTGAGAGACACAAATAATAGTGACTGTTCAAGTTTCTTTACAGGCTTTGAGTTAGTGTTTTTATCTATTTGGTTACATTGAGCTGGGCTACAGCAGGATATTAGAGAGTTCAGAAAGAGGTTAGAAAATGTCCTCATCCTCACTTAGGGGTTAGATGGTCAAGTACACATGGCAGGAAGTCCCATGATTCCCCATGTTTTCCTTATCTCTAGTCATTTCTTGTGAAATATGTCCTCAGTGTGCATTAAGCAAATTACTGTCACTAAAGAAAATAGCTCAGAGCAATGCTGTAGCTCACACCATACTGCTGAGATTTTAATATATGAAGAAAAAACATACTAAAAATGCGTTTGTCTTGACTTTTAGGGACTAGCAAAACAATTTGAGAGTCATCCCATCACACAGAAAGATCAGACCAAAGAGAAAAGCAGACCACCCCAGGTTGGCAGCGAGGCAAAGATTTAGTTAAGGAAAACTTATATCCTGACTGCCCTTTGTAGTGAGCACAGGACACAGATTGCTGTGCTAGCAATCCATGCTTGCCTAGTCTTTACACATGAGAAGAAAATGGAAAAAAAAAGGCCAATAAAGGTCATGGAAGGCATTTTAAGATGCTTGATGTTTTTAAGGATCTGTTTAATACCATCTTTGTGTAGTTAGCATTAGTAAGAGAGAAGGAAAGTTCAGAAGCAGAAGCTGATGTGGCCTTGTTATGTTTTCTCAGCTGGATGCCTCCAGCTGCTGATGGTATATCTGTAACTGGACTCATTTTCCCCAACAGTGGCAATCCTTCTTTTCTGCTTGAATGCTTTTCTCATCTGTTCGTTTTCTGCAGTTTTATGGCAGGCTATAGTTTTGTTTTTGTTTTCCTTTCTAAAAATATTAATTTGAAATTTAAAATGTCTTACTTTTATGGATTAATATACTCCCAATTCCCTTCTTATCACCCTCTCATTTCTACTGAACTGCTTCCTTCAATAATTTTCCTTCCTGCTTTCCCGTATGACTTCTGTCACTGTCACTCTCTGAGTTTACTCAGGACTGCTTGATAACAATGGGTGAGCATTATTGACTGAGTCATAGACAACTAACCAGTGACTAAGCCCTTGAAGAAATCGACCTGCTGCTCCAGCAGCCACTAGCAATGGTTCTCCAGAGTGTGTTAGGAATTCCCAAGCCTCTCCATTACTATGGTGGAATACTGAGTAGGACAAATCTCATGTTCTTCTTATATAGGTAACTTATGATTTCATGAATGCAGCAGCCAGATCATATTTAGGGCATAGCAGTTTGCAGCACTATCCCCAGATCCCAGCTCTTGTATTATTTACCACCCTTCCATCAGCAATATTTTCTGAGCATTGGAGGAGGTGATAGAAATGTGACACATAGGGCTAAGTGACCAACAGTGATTTATCTCAGCAGTTTGACCATTTATGAGTCTTTTCACTAAGGGTCATTCTACTTCTCAAAGAGGATTCTCTGACCATATGCCCTGCTTGGTTTTAATTGTCAACACAGCCTAGAATCAATCATCTTAGAGGAGAAGCCTCGGTGGAGGAAATGCTTACAGTAGGTTGTTCTGTCAGCATGTCTGTGAGAGATCACCTTGGTTATTAATTGATGTGCCATTATATAGTCCTGGGTTATATAAAAATTGTTAAGCTAAACACGAGCAAGGGAGCAAGCAAAAGAGAAAGCCAGAGATGAGCGTTTTGTTGTTGTTTCTTCTTGGAGTACTTGCCTTAACTTCTTGACCCACCTTTCCTCAATGCTGGATTATTACCTGAAAGTGTAAGCCAATAGACCCTTTCTTTCCCAAGTAGCTTTTGGTCAGAGAGCTTTATGACAGCAATAGAAAAGAAACTAGAAAGCTGAACATCAATGCTATGGGAAGTATCAGGCTTAGATAAGTTCATTGAAGTTGGACCCCTCCTTCATGGACAGCTTTGAATCTCATGTCCCATTTCTCTGGTAGCCCTATACAGGTTAACATAAGAAATATTTCTCCTTAGGATTTAAAAAAAGCATATGAAAAGATAGAACAATCAAGGTTTTTTAGAGGCCCACTAAAGGAAAGCCTTTTTTTTCCTGGTTAAAAGTATGGTTAAGTTATACTTCTGCCTGAGTGAAGAGATGATGTTTGATTTGCTTCAAAGATCAGAAAATTATATAGCATTGTTTCTTCCATTATGAATTAATCCAACCACTGATGTGGGGATCTCTGCAGGTGTCAAAACAGTCAGCAATCTATGAAGAGGTGAGACTGAAAACTCATTCAGATTGACTTTGTCAGCCTCAATCAAACTTCTAGGGGTCTGCTGACAGCCAGTTTATTTCCAAAAAATTTAAACACAGTATAGTTTGGGGGCAAAGTTTCCTGGTGCAAATAACCCCTTGTGCCCAAGGAAGCATAATTACATTGAAACTCAACAGAAGGTATATGCCATTTCTTCCAAGAAGATAATAGGTTCTAGGGATAGGCTACCTGCATTAGCTTAAGGTTCCAGGGAAGTATATGGCCTAGACTCCGTCATACAGATAGCATAGAGACCATCTGGACTATTAGCTATCTCTAGTCCTTGTGGGAACTTGGGGAGCCCGAGTATTTAATGATCACTTAGATTACTCACTATCTCTGGTTCTGGCTATAGGAGCTTGATATAACCTGGACAAATAGGTAACACAGATCACCAGGGTGTTAATTACCTCCAATCCCCAGATTTCTTAATGAAAACACAGGTTTTAAATGCATTCCTTTGAGAAGATAATCCTGTGGGTTTACCTAGCCTGTTTTTTTTCTGGATATCTATGGACACAAGGAACTTCAAGCTCCCTACACATTGGAGCCTATCAATCACCTGACCAGGAAACTACTCCTCTGGGAAATCTGATTTATTCAAAGATGTGCAAAGAAGTTGGGAGGACTAATTATTTCCTTAATGTGATGAAAGACTTATACTTATTGAAGACTTTCCCTTGATGCAACCACTCATATTAAATCTACCATGTAACACTGTGAAGCCTGCACCGTCTCATTTTTCTAGGTTCTAACTTTATAGAACATAATTTTTCCTTTTTCCTTTCTATCTTTTTACTTTGACTAGTGGCCCAAAGTCTAAACACTTTCTATGACACTCTGGGTCTTGTTCTTCCTCTTAGACCTGCTTCCTTTTTGGCTGTGAAACAACCTGCTGATGCTCATGGCTGTACATGAGTGATTTTTTTGGACCAAATATCAGAAAGCCATGCTGTTATCTTTTTCCTTTTGTCCATCTTCCTCCTTCTACCAGTTATCTAGGTTTACAGAGTGCATGCTTGATTGTTTTTCTCTGAAATGTTCATGAAATTGTCCTCAAGCTTCCTTCAGAGTCTATTTCTAAATTCTTTTATTAACACTACTAAGAACTTTAAAAGGAGCTTTTATTTTCTAAAGCACACAAGTATTCTTATGGCAGTTTGACAATATGTCTTTGAGTAAAACAAAAGTAGGATATTCCTTTCTGGAGCCTATTCCTGCTCTATGAGGTTCTGGCCATGTGCAGAGCTCCAGCCATGGATTCCCTCTTAGGCGGTGGAACTCAAATCCATGCCAAAAGCAGTCGGTTACCAATTTAACTGTAGGGCGACGATTGTAGCAGTTGTTCTTTTCCTTTTGCCCGAAACTTCAAAAGAAATCACAGCAGTTCTAGTGGATTTTCTTTCAACTTTGAGTAGAATAGTAGGACATTGGCTTAGAGAGTGGGGTTTTTGAGTCCTTATGTGAACTTTACGGCACACGGGCCAGTTTCTTCCCACAATGCATTTGTCACCATTGTTCTCATCTTCGTGGAATAGCATTGAGGAACACACGAGTGAGCAAAATTTCAGATTTGTCGAAGTTATAATCTGTCCACACCTTTTGAGGAAAATGCATTCTTTCCTACACTTTTTGCTCTGTATTTTTATACGAGAAGGCCACAGATGGGGTAATTTATAAGAAGCAAATATTTATTCCTCACAGTTCTGGATGTTGGGAAAGCAAAAAATAAAGACTTTGGAATTTAGTGAGATTTCTTGTTGAATCCTTGTTACCAGATGTGCTAGATAGTTTTATGCCAACTTGACACAAGCTAGAGTTATCTGAAATAAGGGAACCTTAATTGAGAAAAATCTTCCCTTAAGATTGAGCTGTAAGGCATTTTTGTAATTAGTGATTGATGGGGGAGGTCCCAGCCTATTGCAGGTGCTGCAGTCTTTGGGCTGTTGGTCTTGGGTTCTACAAAAACAAAACAAAACAAAACAAAAAACAGGTTGAGCAAGACATGAAGAGCAAGCCAGTAAGCAGCACTCCTCCATAGCTTCTGCATCAGCTCCTGCTTCCAGGTTCCTGCTGTTATGAGTTCCTGTTCTGACTTTCTTCAGCCATTAACAGTGATATGGAAGTGTAAGTCAAATAAAAATTTTCTTCCACAACTTGCTTTTGGTCATGGTTTAATGTGGGATTCACCTTTGTATGCTATGAATACTACTGGTTAATAAAGAAGCTGTTTGGGGCCTATTGGAGCACAGAATAGGGCAGGGAAAGAATTCCAACCAGATAGAGGAAGAGAGAGTAAACAGAGTCAAAAAGAAGCCATGTAGCTGATGCAGAAGACAGACGCCCCCATCAGAGCCCACCGGAACTTTGCCAGTAGGCCACGACCTTGTGGTGATGCACAGATTAATGGAGATGGGTTAGTTTAAGACATAAGTGCTAGCTAGAAATACACTTAAGCTATCAGACAAACAATATTATTGCAAATAGTATAGTTTCTGTGTGATTATTTTGGGGCTGGGCAGCCAGAAATGAACAAGTAGCTTTCGACTACAATGGTGTTTCATTACAACAATGGAAACTCTAAGAGACCGGAGCTTAGTGTGTTCAGATTCTTGACATCCTATTCAAGGAATTGAAATTAAGGCCTATCCAGATTTCAAATTATGTAGCAAACTCTACTTAAAGCTAAGCGGTATCACAGGTTAGGAAGGAATATGAAGTCAAGAGGAACAACAGGGCATATAAATGAAGATACTCAAGAACAACAGCTATTGTGTGGAAATTACTGCTATGGACTTGAAGAGGTAGAAGGTTGGTTGTCCAAGGGACACAGCACAGGTGATTCTTTATTTTAATTGATAGGCTTGGGTTCAATAGGATTTTGTTCACTGCAAAGGTATCTTTTCATGATACATCTAATATAAATTGCATGCATGCTCAATTATATGTAGGCCATAAGATGGTAAATAGGACATAGTTTGTCTCATTGTACATGCACCAAAACCAATCTAGGCTGGATTAGACCTTCCCTTTTAGTATCAGGACATGTTCTGGGATATGTATCACTAAAGAATTGCTAGGAGAATGACTTATTTTCATTGTTTGAAATACATATCTCTGAAGCCTGATACACTTGAGGGTTCTAGGTTGCCAATTGGTTCATAAGTGCATTGTTGATAGAGGGGTTTGTTTTCATAGCATGTGTAGGTAAGGTTCAGAAGCTGCCAGGGTATTCTTAGAAGAGGGGTGTTGTAAAATTCAAGCCAAGTGGAGTCCCTATGCTTGATACTGCACATCCTCCTGTTGTAGTAATACAAAAAAAGCCCAGGAAATCATACCCAAAGACCATTTTTGTAGTAGTATCAATTCATTTATGAGAACTGATAAAGTCTTCATGACCTAAACATGACCCACTAATCTCCACTTTCCAACATCACTGGACTGGAGTCATTCATTACACAAACTTCCAGGGAGACAGCAACATTTATCTTCAGCTCTTATTTCTTTATAGCTGCTATTTCCACCCTTCTTTGCTCCTTTCCTCCCTGTTAGGTTATTGCCCAGATTATTTATATTGGTTATAAATATAACAGGATCTAGAATCATTTAGGAGATAATACTTTAGGCATGTTTGGAGGGAGTTTTTATTTTGTAAATCAGTTGAAATGTGATAGCTCTCCACCAGCTAAGGCTGTGGACAGAATATGAGAAGAGAAAGCGAGCTCTCTAACAGCACATGTCGTTCCCCACTTCCTGCTGCAGCTAGGCTGTGATCAGCCAGCTCACCCTCCTCTACAGTTAAACTGTGAGCAAACCCACACCTTCCTTTTTCTCAGTTGTTTTTGCTAGGTATGTTGTCATAGCAATCCGAAAGGTAACCAACACCACAGGGAGCCTTCCCTGAGGCTCATAACTACTCTCTTAATTCTGTGTCTTTGCTTTGTTCTAGGGCATGTTCCTCCTGTTCTCAAAACTTCCCTGACCTTATTTCACCCTAGAACTGGAAGTGACATTTTCTTACTTCTGCCAACAACAGAATGTACTCTTATCATCTACTTCTGGAAATTCTTATTTCCAATGATTAAACTCTGTAATACACTCACATTTACTCAGGAAAAAGCGGAGAAAGGACTGCACCCTTCCTGGGGACACTGGTCTTGACAATTGCATTCTGAGCTGGATTCCAACCTTTACCTGCTTTTTATTAAGAGTTTGATTTCTCTGAGGTTGGCACACCTTTTATGAGCAAGGCTTTGTCCTTAAATATTACACCCAAAGCATAAATATTTCATGAAATGTATTTACTCCACCCTGATCTCCAGACCCAGCTATTTATTTTTTTTGACATTCTGAGCAAAGTTTCCCTTCCCCCCTCTTCTCCCAACCCTTTCCCCACCTTCACTCTCATCCACTCCTCCCCCATTTCTCTACAGAAAAGGGCAGGCCTCCCATGGATATCCACCTGTCAGGGTATATAAAGTCACAGTGAGACAAAGCACCTCTTGTGTTATTAAGGCTGAGTGAGGCAACCTGGTAGAAGGAAAGGGTCTGAAAAGTAGGCAACAGAGTCAGAGACAGCCCTGCTTCCACTGTTAGGAATCCCAAAAGAATGCTAAGCTACGTAACTTCAGCATAGATGCAGAGGGAGAAGACTCCCTGGTCGTTGGTTCAGTCTCTATGAGCCTGGGCTTGTTAATTTTGTGGGTTTTCTCAAGGTGTCCTTGACCCCTCTGGCTCCTACAATCTTCCTCTTCCTCCACAGGATTCCCTGGGTTTTGTCTAATGTTTGGATGTGGGTCTCTGCATCAGATATTTCCATCAGTTGCTGGGTAAAGTCTCTCATATGACCATTGGACTAGGCACAATTCTATTAGTATAGCAGAATATCATTAGGAATCACTTCATTGACGTTTTTTCCCCCAATCATGTTTAGTTCTTTCCTAGGTCTCTGGGCTTTCTCACCTCTGTGTTCTGGCCCTGCAAGCAGTGCCGGGGTGAACTCCTTCTTAAGGAATGGGTCTCAAGCTGGATCAGTTATTGGTTGACCACTCCCACAATTTCTGCTTCGCCTTTACCCCAACCTATCTTGTAAGCAGGAAAAATTGTAGGTTGAAGGTCTTTGCCTGGGTTGGTGTCTCAGTCCTTCCACTGGAAGTCTTGCCTGGTTACAGGAAAAAGCCAATTCAGGCTTCATATCCTCCATTGCTAAGTGTCTTAGCTAGGGTCACCCTTACAGATTATTGAGAGTTTCCACTGCACTAGGTGTCTTAGTTAGGGTGTCTATTGTTGTGAAGAGACACCATGGTCATGAAAACCCTTTTAAAGGAAAATATTTAATTGGGGTGGCTTACAGTTTCAGAGGTTTAGTCCCTTATCCTCATGGCACAACATTGGCAGCATGGTGCTGGAGAAGGAGCTGAGGTTTCAACATCTTGATCAAAAGGCAACAGGACGTGAATTGTGTGTTACATTGAGTATAGCTCGAGCAAAGGAGACCTCAAGGTCATTCCCATGAAGACATGCTTCCTAGTACAAGGCCACTCCTACTCTAACAAAGCTACACTTCCTAATAGTGTCACTACTTTTGGGGGTCATTTTCTTTAAAACCACAAGAGATGTCTCCCAATTCCAGTTGTCCCTCCCTCTATCCTCCCCCAGCTGGGCATATGCCCAATGGATGCTGCCCTATACCACAAGCACATTTGCGCAACAGCTTTATTTATAATAGCCAGATACTGAAATAACCGAGATGTCCCTCAACCAAAGAATGGTACAGTTACACAATAGAGTGTTACCCAGCTGGTAAAAACAATGACATCATGAAATTTTTGACAAATGGATGGAACTAGAAAAGATCATCCTGAGTAAGGTAACCTCAACGCAGAAAGACAAACATGGTATGTAGTCACTCTTAAGTAGATATTAATCATAAAGCAAAGGGTAGCCATACTATAATCTACAGACCCAGAGAAGCCAAGTAAGTATCAAGGAAAGCTCAAGGGCAGAAAAGACAAATTTAACTGTGGAAGGGAAATAGAATAGACATCCTATTGTGGATGGAGAGTGGGGAGAGTAACAAACAGGAATGATCAAGTTTTTAAAGCAAGTAACAAATGGAAGAAATTATAGAAGTACTTGATTCAGAGTAAAAGGCTTTCCTTCTTTTCAACATATAAGCATTATAAAATCAAATTATATAATTAAAATACAAAAAATGGAGAAAGGATAAAATTAAAATCACCATTTCCTAGAGCAAAGAACTGACTTTTATCTGTTACACATATGATCTTTATCTGTAGTTGGAACTAGATCTTATCTCTACAAACATCAGAGGTGTCCAAGTCTCCACAGTGAAAATTCATGAAGTTTCATAATTAAAGCAGGATAGAATGGTTGCTTCTCGTTTCTCAGCCTTGATGACCTTAAAGAAGAAAGTGACGATGTCAGATTGGTTTTGATGGAGCTGGCCACACCCTCCCCCCTTTACTCACACTGTCTTGTCTCTATGAGTTACCCCTAGTTTCTCACATTGCCAGCTTCTTTAAATGATTTTTCTGTCCCTGCAGTCAGATTTTGATTTTTGCTTGAGACTGCAACATGAGCTCTTTACTCCTACCCAGTATGAGTGAAGGTGGAAAAGCATGCGGTATCATGGAGCATCAGAAGAGAAGGAGGCACAACACTTAATGGCAAGGGTCACATGGAGCGATCTCACTGGGCAGGAGGGCAGGAAGACTGTGCAAAATGCGTGCCTGGTGCTGCAGCTGTGAGGAGGGTTGAGAATGCTGACAATGGTCCTGAGAACTGGGGATTCTGATAACATTACTGTATGACTCAGGAGGCCAGCTCCTATATTTCATTTGTTTCTACTACAATCTTAGACTGGCTTTACTATACAAGGAATCCTGCTGGGATGTGTGCATCAGAGGGAAAAGAGCATGGATTCTGGTTTCTTTGTGGTCTAATTTGCTCCAGGTGTCCTTGTAAAAATACTTGTGCTGTGAGTTCTGCTGATGAACCTCAGCGATGAACACGATTTCTGTGGTGTATATTAGGATCATAGTTTCTTCATGTCATTAGTCAATTTGAAAAACCACAGAGCCAGAATGCGATACACATCTCTTAATCAAAGTCAGATACTTATTGGATAATCTCTCTGCTTTAATAAATTCAATATTTTCATTAATTAACTTAGGACAAAATAGCTAGTTGTTTTGGAACTGGGCTGGCTTAGAACTCATTGTGGGGACCAGGCTAGCCTCCAACTCGCAGAGATCCATCCATCTACCTCAGTCTCCTGAGTGGTGGAATTAAAGGTGTGAGTCACCATGCCCTACTAATAACATAATAGCTTTTGAGAATCTTTCTGTATTTCCATCATTTTCTATGATTAAAATTATCATAATTTAAAGGACAGAAAGGACATTTACATATATTAACTGAAAACTTTCTTCCTTCCACCTGTTGAATTAACTATGCAATACCTGCAGTGGTTTTACTATAATATTAAAAACATGATTCCTGGGAAGGAGGATGTTCCCCTAGAGCACACACCTTCATGTTACTGTGCCTCATAGATCTCAGGTGCACTTTACCCTCATCTGATGTTAATTCAAAGCACACGAGTCTAAGTTTATCTCCTGATTACAGTTAACACTGGTCAGTCGTCCATAGACCACCACTTCCATCACCCCTGTGTTATCTTGGACTTCATAGCAAATGTAGTCCTTCGTCTCATTTCTCTGTAAAAGAAAGTAATACTCATCTTCTGAGAAATGGCCAGACACTGTCATGTCATGAGAAGTAAAGGGTGTCGGCAGAATCTTGGCTCGGGCAGGAAAAATGGAGCTGTCAGTTGAGACCTGGGGGGGCAAAACAGCTTCACATATTTTGCATTGCCAATCCCGATATGTAAACCTTTTTAAGGTTTAATATTGACCGTGGTGGCTTATCTTGGCTGTCAACATGACCATATCTGGAGTCAACAATAACTCAAGCAGTTGGATACATAAGTAGGGGATTATTCTTGATTGGATCATTTGAGGTGGCGAGGCTGATCCTAAGTCCAGATCACTTGAGGTCAGGAGACCCAGTTTTAAATCTGGTCCACACCTGCTGGAAGCATAAAGAAAAGGACCCAGAAGAAAGAAGTGTTTGCCTTTGACCTGCTTACCCCCACTCTCACGGGCAACTTCAACAGTTCTGCTGCTGAGAGATTCCTTTGCTGTTACTATTCCTAACAGGTAGAAAGAAAGAACCCAGCTTTTTCAACCCGGTGCATTCTGGATAGAAGAGTATACTTTGGTTTGTATTCTAGTTGTTATAAACTACACCCTCTCTTAGGTGGTCAACTCTCCTTCACCATCAAATTCTCAATAATTTGGAGGTGAGGAACTCAAAGAAACCAAATCTTAATGATACGAGTGTTAATGTAAATGTCCATGCATAGTAAAAAATAGATGGTATTGCTTGAAAAATGTCAGAGTCTCTTGGTGAATCTCTTTCTAAAACAGTTTTCATCATGGTACCCTGAGAAGTATATTGAGACTGCTTTTCACACTTAAAGACAGGAAACCCTAGTCCCCAATACTGATCAAGGAGTCCTTTAATTTTGGCATGCAGTAAGTTAACCATTATCATCTGGCAAGGTAAGACTGAAAATCTGAGACATTTTACAGAATAATGCAGTGGCTTACCTTATTTACCATAAACACTCCATTCACAAATATTCCTCTTCTTTTTGAGCAAAGATAATTGATTTTAGGTGTTGCATTGGCTCTTTGTCTCAGTATAGTTGGGATATTCATTGATTGGTTACCATTTACCTCTGACACACTGGTGGCACTGTATATATTTATGAACCCATTGCGACCAATGTAATTTGAGATGGCAATGGCCTTGTTGGGGATGAACTTCTCCTTCAAGACAATATCAAACACCTTCACTCTGAAGAATTCAGTCTCAGTGGCCACTGTGGCATGGAACATCCTTTTCTCTTCTCTCAGGTCATATATGAATGGTTCTGTTGCTTTTAACACCATCACGTTTTTGGGACCTCGGTAGTGACCATTTTCCTCAGAAGGTTGCTCAGGTACAGTCTTCACTCTTGGTTTCTGCATATAATGTATAAAGCAAAAAAATGGTACAGTTAAGACAGCTAATTGGGTAGAATGAAAGAAAAATCTAAACAACAACTGGCATGGTATAACTTAGTTCATGGAGATATAGGTAATAATAGCAGCTTGTACTAATCATACGTAGTAGAGAAGGAGATTTTATGTGCATCTCTCTAGTCTTGGCAAATGAAGCTAAGGTACCCTAAGTAGTAACTCACAATATGATAGCAGCAGCTGAGGAAAAGTGCACAGGACTTAAGGAGCAGCTATCATACACTTCCTTTAGAAATGAAAGAAGTTTAGTTACAGGTGTCTTTAGTATTCTCTGCAGGTCCAGAAAAGACTAGAAACAGTCTAAAAATCATACCCACACAGGATTATCTTTATAAACTATTCATGGATTGTTTCAGATAAGAAAATCATTAACATCGATATTTGTTGCTTGATTGTCAGTTCAACATATATTAAATATTATGTTAAATATTTTAAAAACTGTTTTCTTCCCATGTGTATGAATGTAATAATGTGTGTGTGTGAGAGAGCCGAGGAGAGTGAAGGACATCCTATGGTGACAGTCTTTGCTTTACACCTGTCTGAGACAGGTTTTTTTCCTGTTCACTGCTGATTTTACTTGTTAGTTTTTGTTGACTTGACACAAAGTAGAATTACCAGAAAAAGGGAATTGAGAAATTTTCTCCATTAGATTGGCTCTGGAGCCTGTCCGTAGGACAATTTTTTTTTGTTCTTATTATTAATGATTGATGAGGGAAGGCCCAGCTCTCTGTGGGTGGTGCCACTTCAGGCAGATGTTCCTATATTATATGAGAAAAGAAGCCGAGCAAGTCAGGAAGAACAAGTTAGTAAGCAGTGTTCTTTCATGGTCTCTTCTCAATTCCTTCCTTCATGTTCCCACCTTGAGTTCCTGACTTGGCTTCCCTCAATGATGGAAGCTTAAGCCAAAATACTCCCTTTCCTTCTCAAGTTACTTTTGTTCAGAATGTTTCATCACAGCAACAGAAAGAGGGTGAGGATAGGGATGAATGAGCTAGTTGAAAGTTGTAGCAATCTCCATCGTTATATTGTGAAAACAGAAAATTACCTTGGCTGGTATTGCTAGAAACACTCCAGGGGCCTGGGCACTGCTGGATGCTGAGGTTAGAGGCACTTGGAGGGTTTGGACCCCATAAGATGATGTTTCTGGAGATAATTGAGTGGCTTGGTCCCTCTTAGAAGCAGTTGCTGGAGCTAACAGGGGAGCCTGGACAATATGGGAGGAATGGATGGCACCAGAAGGGTCAGGAGGCTATTAGAGGCTATTGCTTCAGACACCTAAGGAGTCTGTCAAACATGTGAGATAGTTTGGGAGGCCCCTGAGGCATTTGCAACAGTTCAGTATTTCTGGAGGCATCCATTTAAAGTCTTTTAACTGACCTCTAGCAACTCTAGTTATATTAAACTCCTGCATTTAGTCTATTGAGATCAAAATGATTTCAAATGGTATACTCTCTCAAAAAAAGTTTTATTTTAACTGAGGCTTAGACATAAGCATTTGATAATATGGTGAGTGTTTAATCATATGACAGAACTGTCATCTTCATATTTTGTGGGTTTGTTTCCCCTTCTCTCAGTGATCAACTTCTTTTTCTCTTGATAACCATTGATTTTCTCTTTCCCTTTTTCTGTTGGAAACTATACCCTGAGTCTTGTGCATGCTAAGCTGTTCTCTCCTTTCCTATTGAGCTTTATTCTGAACCCACAGTCATGGTTTTCAATGTTAAATGAAGCTCAGTAACTTTAACACCAAGAGAATCAACATATCATCTTTGAGAACAACATCCTCTGGACAGCAAATCAGGTGGAATTGCCTCATACAGGAACAAACATTTCATTTACATCACTTTTCTGTGCATCTCTGTGGTGTAAGAAGAGCAGGTCTACTTTTAGAAAGCTCGAGTTGAGGTTTGACATCATTTCAGAGGCTTTGAAATGCTATGTTCTTTGACTCACTACTATTTCAGCAACGGTTGAAATAAGAACAATGATTTAACCTACTTTATATTCCTTTACTGTGCCTGTTTGGGTGGATGTACCACTGAGGCCATGTGGAGGTCAGAAGACATTTCATGGGGGTTAGTTCTCTTGCTCTAATATGTGGGGTCTGGGAATTTAACACAAGTCATCAGTAAGACAGTAGTAAGCACCTTTACATGCTGAGCCATCTCGTTTGCCTGAGAAATGATTTTTTTATTCCCACCACAGAGAATTACATGATACGAGTTAAAGAATGCAGTAGTCCTGACCAGTAAGCCTCAAACTGGTTACTCTAACCCTCCATTTTCACTAGATCCTATGATGAGGTAGACAAATAAATGTCCATACAATTGTAAAAAGGGGAGGAACCTTGGCAGATTTTCCTTTGGAAGCTTAGCCAACATACCTGTAAGTTCCGTGTACTCCTGCCTGATCCTGGTTTTGAATCTTCATGTATGGTGGACATAGGTTGAGAAGTATTGGATTCATCTCGCCTGTGTCTTTTGCCTCAATTATGCTTTTCTCTGTATGTTTTCTTTGAACTGAAGCAGGAGAAAAAACATAGTAAACTCAAGGATGCTGGTCTGAGACAGCTGGAGTTCACGCAGTACTGTTTGCTCTCCACTCCTGCTTACCTTACTGTGCTTGCCTACCTCTCCTTTGAAAGCTTGAAGGGGCCCCAAGGTGGCCCCCACAGGACTGTCTCAGGTGCGGTTCTCTCTAGGTGCGATGGACACAGTCTTTCTTTCCATCCTGGGGACTCTTGTGTCCGTCAGTCAAGTCCTACCCCAACCCTCTTATCCTGCAGTCTGGTTTTTACTAATTTAAAGTTTAGGCAGGGGGAGATGGTTCATTGGGTAAAGCCCTTGCCCTGCAAGCATGGAGACCCGAATTCAGCTGCCTGGTGGCAACTTTGAATCCCAGGCTGAGCAGACTGATATAGACATATTCTAGCTTGCCATTTAGCTGAAAATGAGAGCCTCGTGTTCAATAAGAGACCCTTCCTTAATAACAACATAGAGAGCAATAGATGAAGACACAGTGTTGACCTCTGGCCTCTAAATGCTTGTTTAATGATAATCACTGACAAACCATCTTCTGTAGGCGATCACCTACATTATGATCATTGAAAGAAATGATCTGATTTGTGGCATGACAAAATGTTTATATTTGCTTTGACTTCCTACATTTTGTTTCTGTTTGGTTTTATCTATTAATTTGTTAATTGTTTGTGTGTTTGTTTTGATACAGAGTCTAGCTACACAGACCAGACTGGTTTTAAACTCACTATCTTCCTGTTTCAGCCTCCTGATCACTAGGATCATAAATGGGAGTCTCTATGCAAAAATTAGTCATTTCTTTTTCTTTCTTTTTTTCTTTTAAGCCTGATGACTTTATAAAATAGAATTTCTTCCTATCTCTGGGGCATTCACTTAATTATTGAGTATATTTTTATTTGTTTGTTTTGTTTATCTTCTTTTTTTGAATAGATAAATGTTGAGTATCTTAATGGAGCATTAGTACTAATTGATTTAAATATTTTTTAAAAAATATTCCTATCTTTCTTTTATAGTTTTCTCATCTTTATACAGTAGTAGAAGGTCTTGTCTCTTTCAACAACTTCTGCATTTTTATTTGCCCTAATGCCCTCAAAGATATTCAACCTCCCAAACAGAATTCTTTGTCAGAATGAAGTTTTATAAATTATTAATATGTTTGTCATCTGAAATGTTGTCATTCTATAGACCCTGAGTCACATAGTGTGAAAGGCCATGTCAGTTATGATCACTACATAGAACTAGCATGCTGTTGGAGAAGTTGAAGAAAGGATGGGCATCCAGGGTGCTCCCATATTACCTTTTGCCTTCTCTCTTTTGAGTTCATCAGCAAGGTCTTCAAGTTCTGGAATCTCTTTATACAGTTCTATCAGTGCGTCTATTCTAGCATCTTTTGGAAACTTGTCCTCCATCAAGTCAGCAATCTTAACTCTGTCATAACCATGTTGTGCTTTTCTATTTAGTTTTAGTTCTTTGCTCAACAAGGACTTAATTATTTTAAAATTATGGTCACTGATACCCTTTAGTCCTGACAGAAGAACAATTTTCTTGTAGTCATTCACCATTTCTCAAACTGTGGGTGAACCTAAATGAGAAGAAGAGTATACAGAATTACACACATTCACAGACAGTTTCAAAACCAAGATACTCCTAAGTGAGGGAATGACCAGTGCCACTGTGACCATCGTTGCATTTATGAGAAATACAGTTAATGACCAGATGTGCCACTTTGCAAAATGAGTGCAACCTCATCTGATGAAAACAAGTCTAGAAAATTCTTCCCTGTTAACAACAGTTTCTGACCCAGGTCTGCCATGGTTTTTGATGGATGAAAGTGGAAATAAAAAATTGCCACAGCATTTAGAGTATGGGTTATGAGTGTTTTCTTAGTGTTTCTGTTGCTGTGAAGAGATACTATGACCATGGCAACTCTTATAAATGAAGCCATTTAATTGGGGCTTGCTTCAAGATCCAGAGGTTCATCCATCATCATGGTGAGGAGCATGGCAGCATTCGGGGAGGCAAAGTGCTGGAGAAACAGCTGAAAGTTCTACATCTTGATCCACAGGCATCAGGAAAACACAGCCACTGTACCTGGCTTGCTTGGTCTTTGAAACCTCAAAGCCTACCCCCAGTGATATACTTTTCATAACAAGGCCCCACATCTCTTCCAACAAGGCCACACCTTCTAATCCTGGTGACCAGACATCCAAATCTCTGAGCCTCTGGCGACCATTCTCATTTACACCACCAGAAGTGCTGAAATTCTAAATCTTCTTTCTAATATTCACTGTTGTTGTAGCCTATCTCTGGATATCTGCCAGTGGGTTCTTGACTCTTCTCACACTCTTGGCTGAAGTGCCTTATGTGCAAAGGGGCTATGTCTTCTTACCATATGCATGAATATTGGGCAGCTACAACACAATGGCCCTTGCTTGGGGCACTGACACTTAACCCACTTGGCTCTAAACATCTCTCACTGGCATTCTGCTTCCCATGGTGTTGAATGCTGGTCTCAAGGTCCTCTGTGCCCATATGACTGTTACTGTGCTGAACATATACATACTTTCTAGAGTCAGGTCACAGAATTTATTGGGTAAGAGTATGTCAATAGTTGTTTGTTTCTCTTCTCTTATGTTTTGATATCAAGAGTCAGATTTATTTGTTCATTGAGTCTGTTTTCTGCTTATACTTATGATTATGTTTCATACTTATGATTATGTTCAGTTTAAATCTTCCAACAGTTCCTCAATTTGTTAAATAACAAAAAAACTTGTCCCTTAAAACACCTTGGGAGACCTTGAATGATTGTCTTTGTATTTGTTTCTTTATACCTAGTATGGGATGCTGTAGGGTTACCATCTTCTGTCACTTTTCCTGCTTTGGGATGTAGCTAATTAGAGTCTCATTGTCATTCTCACATTTCTTCCTGTCTGCCTCCCCATGGTAACTTTTAAGAAGAAAAAAAACAGAGACTTGTCTTCTGGAAACTTCCAAAAATGCCTGAAAAAAAACAGTCTCATGTGTTTGGACTTGATTAGCCATTTGTGTATTTCCTTGGTGACTCAGTATATGGATGGATTCCAAGTTAGCTTAAATCACTTGGTTAGGAATTATTTGGGTTAGGAATTATGTTTAATTATGGGTTTAATTATGGGTCATTTGTGTTAAGAATTATGTTTTGTATATGTTTTGTATAATGGGAATGTTACATTTGCAGGTCTATTCGCTGCTTTCTTTTCAAGAAGAGTTAAGCACCATCTAGTTGAAAAGGCCAATACAGTGAAGGAAAATCCATCTAGAGACACGTGACAGTTAAGATGATTAAAGATATCAAAGAAAGTGAGCACTCTGTAAACCCTCAGATCTGAAGACTACTGTTTTAGGGGTTCTATTGCTGTGATCAAACAATGACCAAAAAACAACCTTGTGAGGAAGGGGTTACAGCCTCCAGATTCTTACTTTAAAATCCTGCCCTAATTTCACTTAATGATAGAGTGTGGTGTGGAAGTGAAGCCAAAGTAAGCTCTTTCCTCCTTAGCTCATAGAAGAGTGCTGCTTACTGGCTTATTCCCAATGGCTTGTTCAGCCTGCTTTGTTAGAGCAACCAGGACTACTAGCCCAGGGATGGCACTGTTGACAGTGAATTGGGCCCTCCACATCAATCACTAATCAAGAAAATAGTCTACAGGCTTACCCAAGGGCCAGTCTGATAGGGACATTTTCTCAGTTAAGGTCCTGTTTTACAAAAAACGACTCTAGTTTGTGTCAAGCTGTCTTGAAACTAGCCATCACAGCTACATCACCTGTAAAGATTCAAGGACAAGAGTAGAATTCACTATCAACAGCAATTTACCTTAAGCAAAAGTGTATGGACTTTATATACAGTGTCCCATTATGTCTTAAACCAAAAGGTTTTACAAGTGTTAAGTTTTAGCTGGGCGGTGGTGGTGCACGCCTTTAATTCCAGCACTTGGGAAGCAGAGGCAGGCGGATCTCTGTGAGTTTCAGGCCAGTCAGCTCTACAGAGTAAGCTCCAGGACAGTCAAGGCTACACAGAGAAACACCATCTCGAAAAACAAACAAAACAACAACACCAAAAAAACAAAAAAGTATGATGTTTTAATTTGTTTAATGATTTGTGAATAAACACATCATCTCCAAAAGATGTGATACAGGAGGAACGAGTACTTTGTATACTTTGTGTGCAACATGTGAACCATAATGCTTTGTTGTTGAACTACTGCCTTGATTTGGTGGTACTGGTCCCAATCTCAATGAAGTTTCCAGTAATATAGTATTTAGGAAACAGGCATTAATATCTGTCTGTAGATATCATACACTGGATGGGAAAATACACCCAGAAAAATACAGAAAATACAGTCCCACTGGCATAAGGAGATGCTTTCAACTTGCCATAAATTAAAAACAAAAAAGAAAAAAAAACTGCTGCTAGTATCTTAACCTAGATAAAAATAAGACATTCTCAAAGTATATTGTCTGATACTATAAACCTTAGTAGTTTCAAAAGCCAGAAACATAGAAAAAGATATTAGAATTAATTGTGAGAAAGCAATAAGCAAAGTTGAGAGTACCTCAGGGTAAAGACTAAACAGAATCACAGGCTTTGCTGGTCTTGCCTCTGCCTCACAAGCGAAACTCTGATCAAAGGGAGGAGAAACAGGAAGGATATATGGCTGGTTGTGGGGGGTGGGGGGCTGAGGCAAATGATGTAATGGTTCACTAATGGTTTCATCTTAATCTGTAAAGCGTAACTTCTAAAAAAAAGGTAAGGCAGAGAATACAGACATGTCAAAAATGAAATAACTATAGCACGAGCAAGGAAAGAAAAAACAAAGAAGGTATTAATTATAATCCTGAATATAAATGCCATAGTCAGTTAAGTAAAAGCTTTTCATAACTTTTATTTAAGATATGTAGCTATTGTTAAGTCAATGATAATCAAGCTACGATCTGTAGAATGACAAAGGATAGTTATAGAGTAAAGGACTAGAGCTGTGGTTCTCAATCTTCCTAATGCTGTGACCCTTTAATACAGTTCCTCATGTGGTGACCCACAACCTTAAAGTTATTTTCATTGCTGCTCCTTAACTGTTGTAAGCTTGCTACCATTATGAATTATAATGTAAATATCTGGTATGCAAGATATCTGTGAAAGTGTCTTTTAAACCCCCACAGGGGTCCTAACCCACAGGTTGAGAAACTCTGGACTACAGTGAAGAGATAGTTCTCCTTAGGAAAGGGCAAAAGATTAGACAATTATGGATGAATGGATGGATGGGAGGCTGGAACAGGAGGATGGCGTGGAGAGGGGGAGGGGAGAAGGAATTGTGCAAGGGAATATGGGGAGAGACACCTAAAATTAAGGGCCATTTGATTGGTAGTGTGGAAACCTAAGGGAGTAGAATCATAAATACGTATATCAGTCTCTCCATGGCAGGTCTCACGTTCAGGAATAGTTGACCAACATATAATGAACTCTACAGTTTTTTGTTTGTTTGTTTGTTTTGTTTTGTTTTTGTGTACATGCTTTTATTTGGTTACAGTTTGGTGTTTTGTTTTCTTTTTAGGTGTTCTATTTTGTTTCCTTGGTTTTAGGGGGTTTGTTGCTATATTAGTTTTTATTTTTTGAGAAGGAACTTACTCAGTTGGGTGGTTAGGGATGGGGAGAGGATTTGGAAAGGTTGGGGGAGGGAAAGAATGATCAAAATATATTTAAATTTAAAATTGTTTTAAATAATATATGAGAGGAAAAGATATATAGCTATAACTGTTAATAAATATTCAGTAGAGTGGAAAATTTAAACTACATCACTTTATATTTTAACAGAAGAAAAGCCAATTTCATCCTTATTAGATTTAAAACTGGTATCAAATACCACAAAATGAAAATAGTTTACTTCCTTGATGTAGGAGGGTCATCTGTCTTATGTGTTACTTTCATTGGTTAATA
>LOJH01007445.1:5189-21886 GCA_001685095.1 Ellobius talpinus
TACAGTTACAATATTTATATCTACTTTATTTTTTATCATAACTAAGGAAAACTAGAACTATAACTCTCTTCAACTCCATCAAAGACCCCAGAAGGATATATTACCTAAGTAAACAGAAAGTGCATTGTAAGCGATTTCCAAAACTCTAGAATAAACAGAGATATCTCACTGTTTGTACAGTCACCCAAAGTTCTTCTGTGACATTGGGGCATCCATCTTCAGCCTACAGGCCCGTAGTATCTGGCAAACTTTTCCATGAAGCAGGAAATTTGAGAGACTGTTTTGCCTCTATTGCAAGTTTGTCAGTCACTTTCTTCTGTGTCCTACAGAATGTCTGGCAAACTCTTTCATGAAGCAGGAACCCTGAAGGACTATCCCACCTTTAGGCAAGTTTACTAGTCATTTTTCTGTGGGTTCTGCATGTCCAGTTCACAGCATACCATCAAGCAGTCCAGGCAAGAGTAGTTTCTTGCCCAAATGACCAACAATCTCCATAAGGAGCCTCTTCGATGCACATCATCCTCTTGAAGTAGATTGGTACTGCCATGAGCAAATGTGTCTCATTGTTGAGAAAAGACTAAGTTCCTAAACATTTAAATGTCACATTCTGTTAGTCTTTGAAAGATTTGAAAAATGCCTATCCATCTGAAATATATCTCTGTACATATATCTCTTCGACTCCACCAGTTTCTCTCTATATCTCTGTTTAGATTTCCCGCCTGACTTAACTCTACTAAATCATTGACTGAAACAACTTCTTTAATAACCAGTGGTAATAAAGCATATTCATAACATAAAAGGGGAATCCCACATCACAGGGTGATGGTTGATTTACCTGTCTCCTAATCCTGACAAACTTTACTATTATAAATAGGGCTGTGATGAGCACCTGTGCAGAATCACTTGAATCACTAACCCAATTATCTCTCTAGGATAGAACCCTTGAAATGGAATTGTTGACTGACAGGGAAATAAATCTTGTTGTGATTCAATTTGCTAAAACTTCTAGAAATCTTTCAGGCATCTACATTCTTTTCAACAATGCTCAGAGAAATGTTTGTACCATAGCCTTGTTCACACTAAATACTAAAAGACAATCTTAACTCATCACTAATTGGGTAGACATAAAAATTGTTCCTGTCCTTCTATTTACATATAAAGGGACTTAGACATGATTCCTCTCTAAGCATTGATAGTAAATTAAATTTCTGTAGGAACAAAGAATCTTTTCAAAGGAATAATAATTGAATTTCTTTCAAGCCCAGTGAAAGAGTTGTAAACATAGTTTCAAAGAGGAAGTAGGCATAAGACCCTGAGTAACAGGTTGTATGAGTGGTGGTGGGAACCTTGGGAGCAAAGGACTTTTGGCTCAAGTCAAATCTCAACTCAAATCCAAGATCTGTAATATGCCACAGGACACAGAGCAGGTACCGCCATTTTTGTTAAGTCTTTGGCAGAATCAGGACCGATCCTTGGCATCTGGATCTAGATCCCTGTTTCTGTGCAATGAAAATCGTGATTCTAACTTTGCGTTTTATCACTCAGCTTGTGAGCCTCTCTTTTCCAATAACTTTAGAGTATGTTTAAATATACATTTAAATTTATTTATTGGAGAGGGTATGTACATACAACAACTGGAGATTTTTGTAAGATATACAGCAGAAGTTAAAACTTGAGGGGACTCACAAAAATCTCCAGTATCTAGCAGGAATCTGGCACACTGTGGACACTATGTATTAGATAAACAAATTAATGATGAAGAGTTTTGAGATGTAGCAGTAAAATAGCTGGATGCATAATGAGATAGTACACATCATCGGGCTCTACAATATAATACAGAAATAAAGAGGTCCATGGTCACCAGCCTTCTGCATTGAGTGGGGTGTCAACCCCTGCAGAAGTATACAACATGATTGTTCTCCATCCAGGGTAACCATGTGACCACACAAACATGTAATGTCACATTGTAGCTCAGGCTCACACACAGCATTGCCTACCTCCTGCTAGTGTTGGCCTGCTATACCAGCTACTGATTAGCCAAGGGGATTAGTCTACATCTACGGTATATGTGTAAGTGGGCCCTCCTTGCAACAAGGCATGATAGGAAATTATCTAGTGGGCTTCAGGAGCTTCCTGTGCAAAAAAAAAATGTGCCCCTTGAGAGAGAACCCCAAAACTTCTGGGTCCTGAACAGCAGTGAGTTAGCAGAGGGGAAGGTGGCAGACTCATCTCTAGATCTGAAAAAGGAAACTTTACTAATTAGAAGTGCTCATTGTGCTGGTTGTGGATCCCATTCAAATCTTGCTAAGAGGGAAAGTGTTCAATGGTTCTCAAGCTAAAGTGTTATAAAAAGTCTCTTAGACTTCCTTCTATGCTCTAAATAAAGCGGACAAAAGGAGACATTTCCGACAATGTTTTGTAAAGGTCTTATCTATTTTGATGTCTGTATTTAACAACCCAACATTAAATCTGACTGCATTTTCAAGTTCCAACTTTATGTAAAGTGACCTTACATGTCTGTGGGCCTGATTCCTCTTGAATAGATTTGACGGTCTACTATAGTTAGATGAAGCAATGAAGATCTTTGGTAGCTCTTGGGTATTAACAGAGAAAGAGTTAGATTATAAAAATGGACCCTAAAATTTTTTGCTTGAATTTACTTTTATTGTTTTTTTTGAATTAGCGTTTTTTATGTGTGTGAATACCAATAGTCTTTAACAGATTAACTTAAATTATACTTGCAAAGTCTACTCTGAATAAAAAGAAAAATCCAGATTCAATCTCTTTGCCCTGTGTCTTTGCATCCGAATCCAGGGATCTTCTCTAATTTGTCTTGCAGATTTCACAGCTTTGCTGGTGGACATCCTTGGGAATTCTACTAGCTACCTCACTGAGATTTTTAAGTCAACCTCCATCCTCTCGGGTGTGTATCTTACAGGTGTCTGGCAAGTTTGCACTCTGGCACTCCTCAAGGAATATAGCCAAGCCTGATAGGTTTCCACATCCCAGACCCTATCATGGGTCAGGCTGAAGGAACTTTTAGGTGTGGTTTGGTTTCTAACACCAGTCTTTGATGGCTCCATCATTCAAACAGGGTTCTTCCTAGAGCCCCCAAAATTGAAGAACAAATACGACAATCAACATAGGGAGGGTATTGGTGGACTCTAGCAGTGGCTTTAACTTCCCTTCCCCCTTTAGAGGCAAAAAGACAGATTCAGGGAAGGTAACTATTTTCTTCAAAGTGCAAAGGGTCAAACATTTTGTCAAGTGAATAATGGTTTAGATGAGTGTGGTTGCTGCAGCTTCCCTGGTTGCTCCTCTTGGCGGCGGGGGGGGGGAATCTTCTGTCAGCATGGTACAGACATTCGATAAGACATTCAACAACATAAAACTTCTGAATTCCTAAACACATTTGTCCCTGGGGATGCTCTATTAAAGGCCTACAGACAGATGCTTACATCTTCCATAGAGGATGGTAATGAGGGTTCAATAAGACAGAATGCATGCTATGCTGAGTGGGGTTCCAGGCAGACAGAAACAGCATTGTAGCCTTAGAGCTGGTCCTAGAAACTGTAACCTGTTTTTGTGCCTGTTTGTCTTACAGTGAGTCAAACCAATGCATCCGACTGTGTCTTCATCTGTGTGATGGCGGGGAAGTCAGGTGAGCAGCGGTAACCTGGAGGCTCTCTGGCTGAGCATTGAGCTTCACACTCCAGCAGTCAAACCCAAGCTTCCTTCTCCATGGTCTAACTTTTTTTCAGGAAGGGCTCTTTCTGACTTCTGGGAAATGGTGGAGAAATCCCCTGTTGTCAACTACACATTTACCAGTGGTGTTTCCAAAGCTTTGGGTAAGTATAAACTATTATAGAGGCCAGAGCACCCCCACACCCCACATTACTCAGATCCTCTAGAGAAGAGATGTTGCCTTCAGGAATTTCATTCAATTAGATGGTGCTAAAATCAGAGGATTTTTCTCTTTGATTTAAAAAGTGGATTTCTGGAGTATCTGAGGGGAAAATATTGGCCTCCCTGAATCTTCCTCTCAGTGAGAACCGACAGCTGGGGCTGAGCAGCTGCTGTCTCCTTTCTCCCCAGTGAGGAATGCCTGGCTTTTTGCTCCTGCAATCCTCTCTTCACCCTATTGCATTACATATTGCTTCCTGCGCTAACCATGGGCTCTTGAAGCTATTGGAAATTTGATCCTTATTCTAGAGTCATTGATCCCTGTAATTCCTAGGCCCGTCCCATACACCACTTTCAACAACTACCTGTCTCCTGTAACACCAGGTGCCGTGTTGGAACCACTGCTTGCTCTTGCTTCCCCACACTTAGTACCTGGAACCTGGCTCCACCTCTAAGCCCACCTGATGCGTGCATCTGTTTCAAGTCCTCATCATCTACCAGAATAACCTATGACCAAGTGTGCTTTGTCATACTCTTGTGGTCTTTTAAATTATCCACCCATAGTAGCCATAAGAGCAACAGTGCTCAGATATGACTTGGATTATATCCCTTACCTGAAAGAACCCAACAGTCAGCAGTAGAGGTTCCGGAGTGATTAGAGAGAACACATTTCTTCATATATTTGTTATTTCTCCATGATTCTTTGTTATGTTCAATTTGAAATCAAATGCCCATGTTGGTAACAGAAAAATATTTTAACACCATTCCGCGCAAATTTGTTCATTCTGTCATCTCTGAGTAGAGGTTCTATTCCACTTAGCTGTGTTTCACAGCTCTGAAGGTTCTTAGGTTTCCATTCCAGATGCTAAAATCTCATGTCCTAAAGATATGCAACCCAAAACCATCGTTTGTGGTTCAGCCCAGTATCTGTATATCATGTGGACTCTGTGTTACTCTAGGTTATAGCCAGTGACATTTATATGTGTATCTCCTCAGTGAATGGACCTTGAAAGCAGACAGTCTCCTGTTGTCCCACCATCTGCCTTATGCCTCAGTGATTCACGTGGCATCTGTATACAGTCAGCTTTTCATTAGCGTCTCCACGGTGAACTGATAAAGACAATGATGTTCCGATTTCACTGCGGAGGGATTCTTTGGTGTGTGATATTGTAGGGCATGCCTATGTCTACGTCATGCTGGGAAGAAAGCTCCCTTTGTAAGGGACAGGGACACTTGGTGAGATGAATTAGGCAACAAGTCACCTTTCCTGCTTGCTTCTGAGGGCAGAGCTGAGGATTGAGTCGATCTCATCTTCTCACCCCCAATCTCAATCAGGTCTCTCTTTAGCGCTCTTTCAGTAAGAACAAATGCTCAAGGAGAGAAAAAAAATACTTACATTTCGGCACTACTCTTGACATACCTGAGGGTCACTTTCCTGTCCGGGTGACGGCTGGACGGAAAGGATCCAGCCCATGTCTGACTCTTGGGATCAAGGCTTAGGTGGCATGAAGTGTTTGAGGCCTAGATGTAAAATAGGGTAGAAGGAAGGAGGATTTACAGTCATCTCCTGCAACCACATAGGTAATTCCCTATATGCGGTACCTGTCAAAGGGCAATTAGTAAACAAAATGCAACACAAACTGAAGATCAGACCTTGTCCACCCAGAAGGAGAAACACTATAGGCTAGTGCATACCTCTTAACTTATAGCTACAATATAGCCACAATGCTCAGCCTAGCTTTGTCTTAGTCTTCCCAGGGGAGAGCATTAGCCAATTTAATGCTTGTACCTCTTTCTCCTATTCCTTGTGGAATGAACAGGTGCAGTAGAGAGATTTCTCTCAAAAAAAGCCTTCAAGTTTGTCTTGCTGAGGGTCAGACTTTTAAGTAGTTTCTTCTGCCAAGTCCTGCTTTTCTTGATGCTACCTCAGTCTCTACATGTACTTACAAGGCAAATAGCATGAGCCTCTTGAAGAGACAAGTACCAGAGTTCTGGAGCAGCTGAGGTGCTGCAAAGTCACGGACTCTGACAAACCCTCAGGTCTCATCAAGAGAGACAGTCAAAGTCTGGCACTTTAGCTCAGACTGCTTTACATCTGTTCACAGTGGTTTATCGTACAACTTCTGTGGAGTTAGGAAAACATTCTTTGGCAACGTTTGATACGATTCCCAGTAATATGAAATCTGCAGTCTACAGAGTTGCTGCTTAATTGTCTTTTGGTGACTCAACAGTTCTACTTGCCCAAAGTGGCAAGCAAATTAAAGCTGCCCTTGGCTATTTCCTTTGAGGTGCAACTGCCAGTGGAATAGCCAGGACTCCAGAGTTCACCACCCAAAGCCAGCAGTCACTTTCAAGATCATATCCTGCACGCTGGAGCACACAGTGGGTATCTCATCTGAAGACCTTTCCCTGGACAAAGACAAGGACTCCTTCAGAGAAAGAGGTGACAGAAAACAAAGAGATGTTTCCAGAGCTTCCTGCTGGGACCATAGCCACACAGAGCAGTGCCACTTACACACAGTCAACCTCAGGTGAGATGGCTTCTCCGTTTTCCCTCTCCTCTGGTATGGCTCCCTTCTGACTCTAATCTCACATACATAACTGAGATGCTTCCATATGACTCTTCCCATCACCTTAGTGTAAACAGTGTTCAGAAAGGTCAGTCAAGGGTGGGTAATATAGACTTCTAGAATTTGTGTTAACAGGGTTCCATATTGAAATAAGCAGTCTTGAGAAGGCCGGGAAAATAGTACCAAGAGTTCTCCGATACCTTTAACCCAGCCTCCCCTACTTACAATATCTTACATAATGATAGTATTTGCTGGAATAAGACATGTTTATTTCAACAAAGTAGGTTGATGTCTTTCTCTGGAAATTCACAGAAATGGTTAGGTTGGCATTTCATGGCGTTAATCTGCACCTGGCTGGATATTGATATCAAAAATGTGTTAGGGACTCCACCCTAGCATAAAATGATGTCAGCAGTGGCTGGTCAAGAATTTTCCTAATCAATCCTACCACATTTTATGCAATATCAACAGTATGGTCACCAAACACAAAAGGCACAAGGACCTGCTATTTCCTATCTGGATTAATAATTGAGTGATCTCTTTCCGTAAGAGTCAGCTTTATCTATCCTAACAATCAATTGGAATCATCATAAGTCTTTAATTCACTCACTCATCAAAGGACACCATTGCTTCCTGCCAGCAGAGTGTTTGAAAATGGCTCTTAAAATTTCCTCTTTCTCTCTCCTGCTCACAGACAGGAGGGAGACACACTATAGTCATGATCCAACTTACATTGAGCTCTTTCATGCTTGAGCCCAACTAGGGCATCCTACTCAGCGCAGCAGGAGATGCAGCCTTTCCCAAGGAGGCAAGGTTTAAAAGGAGGCAGGCAGGCCACACAAAGGGTGTGTCTCGACAATGGGGAGGAATAACATTCAACTCCAGCAACTTCAAAAGTTTAATATGGTGACTTACATCATGAAAACTACACAAAATTGTAAGTTATTCCAGTATAACATGAAAATAGATGATTGCTAGAGGCAAAACAAAGTAATAAAACACCTAGCCATGGTCCTCAAAGGAAAACACAAATTGATATAAGAAAAATCACAGAACTTTAGTGAGAATAAAAACAATCAAATCCATGAGAGGACAACGCGTGTTCTAGATGAGATGTTTGAATACTTTTAAGGAGGCAATTGTGCTCCACTTAACTCCTAGTTGTGAAATTATCCACCGGCATTAGTTTTATAAACCTTGAAAGGAAAGATTTTTAACTTTCTCCCATGGGAACAAACATATGACACTAACTTTTTTAAAAAAAAAATAATTAGGGAAAATTTACCTTAATAAGGAAAGCTCTGTGAGTTGTTGTTGTTATTATTATTATTCCCAATTTAATATCAAGGCTAAAAAGAAGGACTGTGGATGTATCTCAATGGCAATCACTGGCTTGATGTATTAGCTACTTTCTTTGTTGTTATGACCAACAACAAAGAATCAATGGAAGGGAGGGAGAGCGCTGTTTGGTGTATGGTCCAAAGAGATACATTCTACCACAGAGGAAGAGGCAAGCTGGCAGAAGCAGGAGGCAATTGCATAAGATCTACAGTCAGGTAGCAGCTCAGGTTCCATAACCTTCTAAAGTAGTACCATCAGCTGGGGAGCAACTGTTCAAGCACATTCACATTTAAAACAATACACAGCATGTGCAAAACCCTGAATCCCACCTCCAACACTGCAAACAAGAACACACAAGCAGAAGTAAAATGTGTTAATAATATGCTTCGTAGTGTGAAGAAAACAAGGACAACCAATGCCTCCAGGTCTCTGAGCCTCAAACAATCTTCTCAGCCTATCACATGATTAAAAATATATCTCTTACATTTGAAACAGGGTCCCCTCATCCTCAATCACATATTCTATCTTTCTGAGAGTCCACGGGGTTTAGAGAAGATGTTTTGTTTTTATTTTGTTCAAAGATTGATTTGTTTGTTTTTATGTTATGTGTATGCATGAGTGCCTGTGTCCTGCAGGTATGTATGTGCATCACATGCATGCAGTGTCTGCAGAGGCCAGAAGAGGTCTTCTGATTCCCAGGAACTGGAGATATAGATGATTTTGAGCCACCATGTGGTTCTGGAAACAAATCCTGGTCTGCAAAACCAGCAAGTACTCTTAACCAGCAGTCCATCTCTCCAGCCCAGATGCTTCTTTTGATTTGCTTCCAAAGAAAGCAAAATTCAGCTTAATCTACTTATTCCAGTCCACAGTAAAATATAAGCATCTGAATTGTCTGGGTTATATATACACAATGCAATTGCCCTTTGATAGAATTTTATATGTCTGCAGACTTATACATGATCAAAGAGATGAAGAACAGCAATGCTAATAATTGTCACTTTCAATACACAGCTGCGAGGAACATGACCAGAACACCATGGGTGACAAGCACACAGACATGGGATCCTACAGAATCAGTGTCTATGTCCCAGACTACGAATGATAGCACATCTAAAGGGCCACCCTGGGCAAAAGGGCCATTCTGGGCAAGCCTTCCCTCCACATCAGCCTCCCCTGCAGATGCCCAGCATCCCAGGAGCACGGGGAGCCTCTTGCATCCTTCTGGGCTACTGACCACACCCAGCAAACTAGCACAGCCCAGCAGAGCCTCAGGTGAGAGACAACATTCACCTCCTTGGCAATTATGCTTGAAAATGGTTTGAATGTCTTTCTAAAGTTTCAAATTCTAATACACATGCTGAAAGTAGGAAAAAAGTAATAAGTGATTTAATAAATGATGATAAAACAAATTCTCCTTCCTTTCTCTATTCCAGTCCTGTTGTATGAGGTGCAGGTTGCTTTTTGCACTACCTGGCTCCTGGCCGCCCAGCTAGCTTATACTCCGAATAACAACACGGAAATTGTATTAATTTAATTATTGCCTGGCCCATTAGTTCTAGCCTGTTATTGTCTAACTCTCACATCTTGATTCAACCCATTTCTATTAAATCTGTACATCACCACGAGGTCGTGGCTTACCGGGAAAGATTCAGCATGTCTGACCTGGCAGNCTTTATTTAACCAATGAAAGCAACACATAGAAAGAAGACCCTCCTACACCACAATCCTTTCTTCTCTTTTATGAATGAATAAATGAATGCCCCTTCTTCACAGGACTCTCCCACCTGCCTCCTTTTTCCCATGTAAATTGTACAAGATAAAGGATTTCGTTATGACATTGCCAGATTGCACAGAACATGTATTGACAATATTTACCCTTCTACCACTCTTCATTATTCCTACTTCCTCTACCCCATTTCTATTCTCTTTCTATATCCCTAGAGTTTTCCATTTTAGCATCCTGGAAACTCACTTCCTGGTTTTTCTTTGCCTTGTATCAATGCCTCTTAAGCAAATGGGCAGTGACCACAAGAAGTCAACCCTCCAGAGAGGTTAACTGCCTTTCTTGCATAGCATTAATGGCACTATGTTGATTATACATACAGCATGTATATTTGATGCAATATAAGATAATTGTTTATTACACATACATATACATTCATGCCATCAAGTTATGAGGAGAGCTTGAGCCACAGAAGAGTCCCTGTTGCTCACTCCTCCAGGTCTTTGCATGGGCCTTTTGCTCAGCCTAGGAGGCCTATCCTCATTAACTCTATGTTCCTCACTGCAGTTAGCAATGACATCTGCTGAATTAGGTGCCTATCTATTGGGCCAGGTTGTAGCCCAGCCTTACTCTTTTCATTCATCCACAGAATGGAGCTGCCAATTTAATCGTATCTCTCCCTCACCTTCTAGAATAGAGGGCAGCTTTGCTAGCTTGCCAGAGATCAGACTTATATTAACATGGGTCAGGTCCTGAAGTGGTCCTAAAACCAAGACTTCATGAGCATGGAAGATAGATGTTGAACTGAAAGCCTAGGCTATTATTAAAATTATTGACCAGCAAATTATCAGGAATGTGGATGGAATAATGTGTATACCAAGACTCAGATCAATGACAAGCAAGCCGTGTTCACTTTGTCTTAGAGAGCTCATATTCATACACTTCTGTGTTCCCGTGCAGTGCCACCAAATCTTACTGATACTGGAAAGTTCCCAATAACCCCATCACACTTTACCAGTTACTGATGGGACTTATCCACTTCCCTTACATATTCCAAGAAGAACATGATTGTGGCTGTGTTTCTTATTTATTCCTGCACCTTCAACATCCTGATTGACATCTGCTCACCAGTCAGCAGCACTGGTGAGACATGGAGCCTCTTCTTCAGACTGGGCTGTTGGAAAGATGCGTGTTCACCTCTCTCCTTTCCTCTCAGGAACACTCACCACTGGAACACAGACTCCAAGTCCAACCAAGGCACCAGCCCCGAAAGACTCACAGACAGGTGAGACTGCATGGCCAGACCAAGAAACTCCTTCTAGGCTATGCTTGAAGGAAAGCATAGCCTAGGAGGAAGGGGCACAGTGGGGCCAGAGAACGTGTAAGTATGATGTCACTGCACTTTATTGGAGGAAAAAATCCCGGAGAAGTGGTTTCATTGTCTTGGTGCACTGGGCATTTGTGTGATTCCTTTCCCTTTGGCTGTCATTTCCTTGTGGATTTTAAGAACTCTTATCTTTGAAGTGTTGGGATTCTCTGATTCTGTGTGTAGTAGCCCAAGGTCATCTCATTTTAGTTTTGGAGAATGTTCCTCTTGCTCTTTGCAGATGCTGTCCCTGCAGAGTGGCCCTTCGCCCCTGAGGCAGAGTCAGCCCTGGTCCCAGCAGCCCATCACGTCTCAAGTGAGTAGGAACGCCAGTCATTGCTCAAGCTTGTGTTTTCCTGCACGAGGTTGTACAGTCTAATAAAGAGGCTTGTTTGATAAATGTAGACTCAGACTGCTAGGATGCAAGTCTCAGCTCATCTTCTTTCGTGGGGTGTGTGTGGCATCTAGGATACATTCACCCGATTTTGAGCAAGAACAACTGCAATTACTGTGAGCACTAAAAACATCTGTTCTCCTTATTCTGGTCTGCATGGTTTTGTATAAGATAGTATACTGAACTGACTTGGGATTTTAAAGTTCTATGTTATTTAATCTGATCAGCGTTCACTGAGTGAATATCTAGGAAATTGTGCTGATTACTTTGCAAACAGAAGCTGCTCTTGTGATGAGCTGGTTGTTTGGTTGTTAACTGAGCAGGGAGGGAAGAAGATGTAAATGATACTCCAAAGTCCAAGCTTCATTTACTGGATGTGAGTCACTGTGGCTGTGTTTTAAAGGATGCCCTGCTGGCCACATCCCTGAACACTCCATTCCCACGGGTTGAGAAGCAGAGACTTCCTAGGTTAGAGTTTCCAGAACTCCCAAGACTTGATTTTTTTTCTCAGCTTTTGGCTGTCACACTCTTCTCTTTTTGTGCTGTCAGCTCCCTATGAATGAAATTGAGACAAAGTAAGACCTTCAAAGTTGGTCAGGTCCTCAGGCCCCGCCCCCTCCTGAATATCTTTCTATACAAGCTTCCTGACTGTTACAATGCTGCTCAGTCATATGTCAACAGGGCATTATTAGCTTGCTGGAGCCTGAACAGTCTCTTGTTTCATATATCGTCAGACTAACTTCAGCCTTCACAACATCCAGTGAATGGTGAATGGGCCTTTCAAACAAAGACCCAATTGTGTTATCAAGAAGTTGTGTCTCTGTCTCCTAGGACATCCAAAGGTGGTGCCAACAATAGTCAGGTTGTGTTCTAGAACATAATTTAACTATATGTACATCCATATTACATTATTACATTCCATCTATCCTTCCACCTATCCACCTGTCCATCATATATCATCTGTCTATATATCCCTGGTCATTTCTGCTGATGTTTCTTCAATACCTGGCTGATAGATTGCTCTCTACCTACCTACCTATTGTGTACCATTTGCATTCTTTTGTCTGTAATCTGTCCCATGAAGTAGTCACTGCATAAAATGAAGAGGCTCTGATATCTTTGAGTAAATTATTTTGCTCATCTAAAATATTTGTTGTATGTGGAAATGAGTCCTTAAGGATGCTGATTATATGGTGGAAATGTGATTCTTATGAGTATGGACCTGGAGTCAGCTCTCTGCAGAATCATTCACTCCCTACTCTGTGACATTGGAAAGTACCTGGTTCATAGTAGATGCTAAATGAAATATTGATTGAAGTCTGGCAGTGATACATGGTATGGGGGCAGTTAACGTTTCAGTAGACCTGTGGGAAAAATATTTTGTTTCTATATATTTTAAAAGTCCTTAGTTTTATGAACCTTCTCTCTACTTGCTAAATATTACTGATAAATTATAATTTAAAAATTCTCAGACTGGGTTTAGGCTCAGTTGTAGGTCACTTGTCTAGCATGCATGGAGACCTGGGTTCCATCCTTAGTACCACAAAAAGTCTTTAAAAGTCTCTAAAATTTATAATATAACCCAGTCAGTACACTAAAGATGTTCTTCAACTCAGTAACTGGTGAGGAATCCAAAATGGTCTTAAATCTATATCAATGCAGAAACTGAGATTTACAAGCCAATATAGGGAATCGATTTCACACGAGCTTGGCAATTGATAAACTATAGCAATAATTCTTCTTTTTTAAATGGTGCAAAATCAACAGTGCACTTGTTAGACAATGGTCATTTACATAGCTAAGAACAGGAGCTATCTGCAGTGTTCTCAGACAGCAGTCATATATTAGTATCAGTTAACTTGTACCCCTTTAGGGCTATAAAATATTGCTCAATAGGAGAACAGTTAAAGATTTCCTTTCCTGGGCTGTGGGGGTGACTTGATTGGCAGAGTGCTTGCCTACCATGAATGAAGTTCTGTGTTCAATATCCAGTACCACATAAATTGGGCATGGTGGTGTACGTATGCCTGTGATCCTACAAATCAGAGGATTGAGGCAGAAGGATCAGGAGTTCTAAATTAGCTCAACTACATAGCAATTTTTAGGCAAACCTGAACTCCATGAGACTCTATATTTAAAAAAAATCAAATCAAAAACTTCATTATCCAATAAAGCCAAATACTCCCCAGAGTATTTTCTAGGCAACAATCAGAGCTACATTAAAGAGAAGCCACTGTTCCTGTCTGCTCATTTCTAGACATTGGGTCATTTTACTTGATGATGATGCGTGGCCCCTCCTGGGTGATTGTAACATCCAAATATAATTCAGTACTGGGTGAGAAGCCCTGTAAGAAGAGGACTCTGATCCTTCTTATTTGTTTCTGCATTACTAGTATCTTGGTGTCTGGCACATAGTAGAGTCTCAAAAAATTCAATAACTAAATCAACAATAATAGCTATTATTTATACCTGTTTCATAGCAGGAACATTGTCATATGCTCGGTGCAGAAGGATTTACTGACTCCTCCCAGTTGCTCTGCATGCTGGGTCTGAGTCGCCTCATTTCTCTTGTAAGGGTGCCTGGGTGCAGGCTCTGGATTCAGTTTTAGGAGACCCGACAGGATGAGATCTTTAACAACTCTATTTTCTTCTTTGCTTAATGTTTGTCTTCTTTTCCTAAAAACCACATACTAAACAATAATGAAAAGCTGGTTGTGTGATACATGTTAAACCTCATTCTCAAGGAGGAGCACTCAGCACTGGTTGTCCAGCAACCTGGCTTGCTAGCTTCATGTTTGATCCTACTATTTCCTTCTGTATTATTCTGCATTAGCTTCTTGTTGTTGGGACAAAATATCTGGCAAAACTATCTTAAGGAAAGAAGTTTGTTTGGGCCCACAATTCAAGGGTACAGTCCACCATGGCAGGGAAGCCATGGCAGTGGGAGCTTGGAGCAGGTGCTCATATTGTGTCTGCAGTTGGGAAACAGAGGGAGGTAAGTCCTGGTGCTCAGAATGCTATCTGCTTTTCATTCAGTCCAGGATGTCACCCCATAGAATGGAGCCATGCACACTTAAGATGGGTCATCACATCTCCATTAATCCAGTCTAGGTGATTTGACATCCTTTCAAGATGACAATCAGTGCTAACCACAACACTTTCTTTTTTCCTTACACACGTTGTGCACATGTGCATATCTATGTACGTATACACACATGCACACGCACACACACAAAAACATATCCTCTGTATTTAAAGCATTCCCCATTCTTCCCAACTAGCTATCCCCTTGCAAGATAGTAAGATATCCTCTGCACCAGAGATGCCCTTCTCCCAGTGCATCTCTGTTCCACACTTGGGATGCCTCTCTAAAGCATGCTCCTCAGAGAAATCATGCCTGGTCTCCCTTAGAAACACAGTTCTCATCATTCTCTTTCTCCTGAAGTTCCCACAGTAGTTTCACTGAGCAATAAGGAAATCACGCTCTCCAGAATGTCTGTTTCCAACCGACCTGACATAAGGGATAGACTGAACTCACCTGTCACAGCCTTATCCCAGGAAGATGCTTGCTGAGCTCTTATTGATTTCACATGTCTGAGATTGCATGTTCCAGGGTGTCCTCAGCCATTCCTCAAAGATGGGGCCATTACAGAAGCTCCCCTGCCCCTGACCATGAAGAAACTCAACTCATGCCTGATGGAGCTCTGTCGCTTCTTCCAGCAATGCCTCTGTGCCAGCCGAAAGAGAGATCTCAGTTCAGAAGCCATGAGGTAACCTGAGACAGTGACTCCTCTGCACACCCTATAATTATAGACTTCTTATTGTGTGTGGTCTCCCTGTTAAATATAAGATAGCCAGGCATGAAATATTCCCAGGCAGGTGATAGGTGACCAAAAGGAGGGTACTCTGCAGTGTACCCTTACTAGACTGTTATATCCTTGAGATCTATGATGGGGCTTTGTTCATCTCTACATTCTCAAAGTCAAGTGCAGAATCTGGTAAATACACTTGAGCTGAGCTACACTGAGCTAATTTTATCTGAGATGAAGTGAGAAGAGTCGGGTGGAGCTGAGACTAACTGATTAGGTGGAATTGAAAGGCATGAATTGAGCTATGTTGAGGTGACATGATTTTGGATAAAGTGAATTGGGCACAGTAGAGATAAGTTGTGCTTAGATGACCTAGGTTAAATAAGGTTAAATGAGATGATGAGTTGAGGGCAGGTGAGTTGAGTTTGGATTCAACAGGGATGACTCATACTATATCTGGTAGAATTTTCACTGAGGACTTTGAATGTCAGTGTCCTCCACTTGATGAAATTTTCTAGGAAAATGTAACCAGAACATTTGCTTATCTAAATTAGGTCCTTTAACTCACATTAGTTGTCGCCTGCCAGATGAGATGGTTGCAAAAATAAAATCAGAAGGTCCACCACACTTCATTAAGATGATGTGGACACTGATATGCCCCTGTCCTTAAATACCAGTAGAAGGTGATTCTGAGATGTATTCTTGGTTGCTAAATCCAGAGGAAAATGCAAACAGAGAAATGAATAGCATTCCCCAGTAAGATGAGGACTAATTTCTTAATTCTTTAATGTTAATCTCAAAAGCCTACTAAAATGTCCTTCATTAAAAAAAAACTCCATTATCCACTGCATCTGAGCCTCCAGCCCAGGTTTGTACCTTTTCCCCTTCATCTACTTTTAGATTTGATCTAGAATGTCTCAATATGCTTAGTGTTTTATTTATCTAGAGTGGATAATAAGCAAGATCACAGACCCAATGGTGTGAACAAGCAAGGAGAGGGTGTTTCTTCACAGCGAAGAAAAGGAAACTCTTGAAAATAATACTTCCTGAATTATCTAGAATCAGCCCACTTCAGTAGATTCTTCTCTCACTGACTGAAGGTGTTGAGGCTCTACTATTTGTCAGTCATGCATTATATTGTGTTGTGAAGATAAATCATAAATAAATCCAGAAACTGGGTCATAGTTGGGGGTGCAATGGTTGTAAAGCAAAGTTAAAATAAAATGAAAGTGATAGGACTAAGCCATGTATCCAAGCCAGAACATATTAATCACACCCCTGTGACATAAATCACAACTGAAAATATCCATAAGGGACTAGAGAGGTGGTTCAGCAGGTAAGCACCTTCATGCTCTTCTAGAGGACCTGAATGCAGAGTCCAGCACCTATGTCAGGCGGCTCAGAAATGTCTGTCATGCTAGTTACAAAACTCCTTTTTGGCCCTTGCATGAAAACACACACCCACACACACGCACACACGCACACACGCACACATGGACACATGCATACATATACAAAATACCTGGCTTTCTAGAAAGAAAGGAAGGAAGGAGGGAAGGAAGGAAGGAAGGAAGGAAGGAAGGAAGGA
>LOJH01007446.1:0-13722 GCA_001685095.1 Ellobius talpinus
TTCTATAACTTATGGAGATCTCTGTGTGACTTTCTTTGGGGTATGCCGGCTGTGAGGTACTGGGCGGGACAGAAACCCCAACAAGCCGACCCTCATGTTACAAACATGCATGTGATCACTCTCAGGGGGCTGAACATGAGTCAGCATGCATGTGATCATTCTCTCTGGGTTCTTGACTGTAGATGTGATGTGAATAGCTGCTTCAAGTTTCTGCCATTTTCCTCTAAACTTATGCTTGTCAGGGCATTTCCCCACAGCAACTGCTATGAAACTAGGACCATTTCTCACTAGCTCAGAACTCTGGCCAAGTCTCCAGATCTATCTACCTGTCTTCACCTCCCCCATGCTTGGACTGAGGAGATGAAACACCTGACTTTTTTTTTCTTGAGTTCTTGGGATCAAAGTCAAGTCTTCATGCTGGCAAAACAAACACTTCACTGACGGGGGCCAGTGTGGATGCAAGCCTGGCAGGGCTCAGTCACAGGGAAGTCCCCTGTTGGAATGCGTCACTTCGACCATTTTCACTTTCTGTCACTCCATGGATTATTTGAACTCATGCAAATCATGCACCTAAGATCCTGGTGACTGGACAAGAAGATGGTAAAGGCCCTCAAGCGACTGCCTTCTGACAGTCAATTTCCAACAGTATGGAAAAGCCATGTGCCATTTGCAGGAGACGCGGGCAGCAGAGAGATGCACTGAGCGGACTCCCTGACCTCTGTGCTGTCCTTGAGGTAGCACAGCAGGGCTACGGATATCCCGGGCGGAGACACAGCGCCTTCCCTTTCCACTGGAGCTCCACACCCTCACAGGAGCCACAGGGTGTGCCTGAGGAGCACCCACAGTTGTGGCCCAACTGGGAGCAGATATTCTCTGTCGTTTTCTTTGAGAGATCCATCTCACTAAACATATCAGATATCCCCAAAGAACCAATAGCCCTCAGCCCTTAACCTCCTTGGATGTGAAAGTATTCAATCCCAACAATGGACTGGGCCATCTCTTTCTATCCTTCCAGAAGAAATGTGAGAATAAATAAGCGCATGGTGGGAGCTTCCAGAACTACCATAAGTGGGGTTATTTCCCCCCGCCACTACTGGACTGTGTTTCAGGGAGCCGCCACAGCTGTGCACCCACAGAAAGCACTAGACACAGTGTGTTCTACGAGGAGGACAGTAGATGCGCGCCTCCCACAGTGGGATTTTGTGGATGATTTACACCTGGTGCTAAAGTTCACAAATGAAATGGGGGGAGTGGAGGCTTTATCTCTCCAGTGGGCCGCGTCTGCTCACATTGATGGGGAAGCAGAAGCAGCCAGGCCTCACAAATCAACCGATTCGGCCCTTGTGTCTCTGGATGTGCGTTCTGAGTGGCAACACCCATGCAAACGTGGGGGATGAGTTCCTCAGGCAGCCCTTCGTGTCAAGCAGAAGTGTGGACAGGTTAATAAAAAGGAGAAAGGGAAACGGCTTGAGGGGTGGAGGTCTGGTGGGGGTGAGATCAGAAGGATTGGAATGTGAGCACAGACAGGGTTCCTCCAAGTCTCCAGGCTTCTGCAGAACAGGGGAGGAATCATGGAGCTGAGCAGTGCGGACCGCGATCTGTGCTTCCGCCGTCCTGGGTCAGCCGAGGACTGTAGAGAGGGATGATCTGGGTAAAGGGAGTCAACGATGAAAAGGGGCCAACATCTGGACATAGATTTGAGCTGATAATTGGAAAATCATGGGAAGATTCTTGTAAAGAAGACAGGCTGATGTTTGTGAATACCCCCTGCCCCACTGCCACTACACACTCTCTTGTTCTTTTTTGTGCATGTGGAAACCAGAGGACAACCTTGTGTCCTTGAGACCCAGCCTCTTAGTCACCTGGAGTTCACAAAGTGGGCTAGGCTGGTTGGCCAGTGAGGCTCAGGGTTCTTCCGGATGTCTCCACCCCCAAAGATGGCATTACAGCACATGCCCCAGGCCCACCTTTTCATCTGGGACTGGGTTCACAAGTCCGTGCCTCAGACTTACTCTTTCTCCTGGGTTCTGGAGATCAAGTGCCGGGTCCTCTTGCTCACAAGGGAAACACTGTATCAACAGAGCCTCCTTCCACTTAGAATGAGGAGACTCTAGGGGAAAGGGTGTGGCTATCATGGAACTGTGTGTATCTCTTACCCTCACCCCCCCACCAGTCCAGTCCTTTGAGTTTCTCCTATGACTAAGGTCCAATATCATAGACGATTACTTGTTCCATAACTCAATTAGTAGAATTTCAAATTTCTTAAGAGCAGACAGCTTGTCCTTTCTTAAAGGGTGAGACTATTGATTTTGGTGTGAGTCTATGAAATCTGGGTCCCAAGGGGACTTAACTAAACCAGGGGAACTTACATCTGTCAGAGTCTGTCTCCTGCTGCCAGCACTGGCTTTAAGGACTCAATAGAGAGAACAAAGGGTCTGGGTTCTGGGAATAGAAACAAGATGATCCAAGGTCCCTCCCTTCAAGGGACTCTCTCCTGTGGAGGGACAGGGTTGCCTGGGATCTAGAGCTGTGCTGGCATGAGATTCAAAGTCAACAAGGGGAAACAGCAGCCATTCCCAGGAGGTCCAGGGGCATCTCAAAGGAAAAGTTCTGGGCTGGTAGAAAGACATGGTGGTGTGGTGTTTGCAGAACTGGGATACACAGAGACCACGAAGAAGCCATGGCCATAGTCTTCCCTGGTTTCAGACCAGTCAGGAGAGCACTGCTGTATGAAGGCATGGTTGCTGTCTAGATGAATTGCCTTCAGAACACGAAGAGTTAAGGCACACCTTCACTCTTTCTCTAACTTACATCGGAGGAGAGTTTATTCATTCACAGTTTCTAGCTGGTTGACTTTTATAAATGAAACAATAAACACAACAGTATTAAATATGCATTTCTAATATTTCTTCACATTTATTTCCATCGCCTTCACTCTCAAGTACCCACAGCATCTTTTGTTGGTTTTTTTTTCCTTTTGTATTTGAGGTTTTATATGCAAGTGACTTTTTGATTTATAGATTTTACTATGCTGGGTTAAAAAAAAACCCAAACAACAACCAGCCACTTCCAGTTCTGCTCTGAGTCTCTCCAGACATCTCTTTGAACATGAGTTTCTTGTTGGTTCTGCAAACTCTGTTTGTGGAGTTCTCGGCTTTTCAGAGGAACCAGAGCAGGGACAGAATTTGTGCCTTTTGCTGCATAGAAGATGAACTTTTGGATTTAAAAAAAATGTAGTTGCTGCAATATCAGATGAAATGCAATTTAACACTTATTTCCGACAGCTCTCTAACATGAGGACCACATCCAATTTTTCTACAAGAAAATCTCAGGTGAAAAAGAAAATGTATCGTTCGTGTTTCCCTACAATCAGATGACCCTTGTGGGGAGTTCATCCGGATTCATGGAACATCCTTTGCCCTTCTTTACTGGTGAAGTTACTAAAAGCAGGTTTTAAAAAGAGGCCCAAAGTCCCCCCGAGTTTCCATTCTGCTCCAAACATGTCCCCCACCTAATGTACCTTGCTCTTGTCATCAAACACAAAGGGAGGTACTTTTCATGCCAAATATCAGAGACATGCTCTCTTTTCTATACCGCATGAGTAACAGAAATGAGGTGTTCATTTGAAATTCCATTCATGTAGGTTCTAATAAAAGCCATTATAAAATACAACTGTGTGGAGACAAAAGAGAGATAATATCACTATGGCTCAATATAAAATTTAAGTAATTAAGACGTGAAAACTATTACACAATTTACTACAAATGTGGCAAGAATAATAAAGTGTTTAACCCTTTCCATCCTGAACCCTCTCCAGGTTCCTTTCTCTGGAATGTCTAACAGATGAGCTCAGGTACCCCCAAAGATGCCCAGAGATGCTGCTGCAGTGCGGGCCTTTGGGGGAAGTGTGGATGACAATGGAGGACAATGGCTTTTACTTTCCCTTTGGGGTTTGAGGGACTCTATTTCTGTGTATGTGCTGAGGGGGGCGTGCCCCTGTGCGTACACGTGTTCATTTAGGTGCCCCTGCCTATGCACATACACGAAGGGCAGGGGGATGTCTGGGACTCTCCTCTATCTCTCTCTACCTTATGCCCCTGAGACAGGGTCTCCCACTGTACAGGGGCTCACTATGCTTTGCCTGTGCTCAGTGGTGGGCAGCCCTAAAGATCTTCCCTCTCCATCTGCTCCCAATGATGGGGTTACAGGTGTCCACAGCCACACGCAGCTTTTTATATGGGATTTGGACCTAGAACTTCATGCTTGGGCAGTAAGGGCTATCACCTACTGAGCCATCTTCCCAGCTCCCAAGAGCAACCGTTTCTAAAGGGATGTGTTTTCTACTGTATGACAAAAATTGACTTTATCTGGAGAAAATATGGACTGGCCTGTCTAGGCAATCAGGATCACCTGAAATGACGAACCAACTGGAGGCCATGGTGACAAATGAGAAGATACCATGTAACGGAGCCTGAGGTCAAGCCGTTCTGAGTTCAAGGCTCTCACACCTAGTGACCTTGTTAGGCAACTTCAGATCTGAGTTCAAGGTTCGCACACCTACTGACCTTGTTCGGCAGCTTCAGGTCTACAGTCTGCCCATTATCCTGGTTCCTTCTCTGATCTTTTAGGCTCACTCTCTTATTAGTCAATAGAAGTGTGAAGTCACCTCAATTAAGGCGATGGGATATTGATACTTCACATACTTCACAGTTAAACCCAAGAGAATGTGAGGGGGGGTCCCTGTGTTGTGTCTTCCCCAACAGTGGCTGGAGATCATTCTGGGGGGGCACCAGGGTAAGAAAACCATGAATAGGAAGTGGGTGTGCTGTGTCCTGGGCTTTTAAATGGCTTTACACGCAGGCATCTCTGTGGCTCCAGGAGGCGTTTTTTACATCTGTAATATGTATATTATGCCTGCTGTATGTGCTTCCTTGATGAATATGAAAAGGGGGGGCTCATGCTGGAATCTCATGCCAAGGCGGTGACTAGGTAGGCTCTTTAGCTCCTAGTTATTTTCTCCTCCCATTGTTGGCAATGGTGTGGCTTTTCTCTTAGGACTCTGCTATACATTTCCTTTTCAAAATCTATTCGGATGCACTGGAAATGGCAGGGTGCCGTGGTTGCTGCTGTGTCGCAGGTGGCACTGCCCTGCTCGGCCTGCTCTGGGAGGAACCCAAGAAATACTTGTAAATATGAAAGGGAACTAATAGCACATTAATGTGGATGACATTTGAGTGACTGAAATAGGGATTTGCTTTCTGTCATATCCTTACACATGTGTGCATGAACACACACACACACACCACACTACACACTCATGCACACAGTGCTACTACTACTACCAATCTATTAAAAAGTCTAAATTAAAAAAATTCCCTAAATGTCAGTGGTTTAAGTCCACACATGTCTATCTCCCCCTTAGATCTATGTCTATTACAGAAATAGGCTTTTGCTTTGGTGACCACAACAGGACTCATCTCCTTAGTTCCTTAGAGTCCGGGGCTCTGTAGAGAAATAACCCACACACTACTGTCAAGTAGAAAACTCCATACAACTTAAGGGGGCCTTCCAATCACCATTATTTCCCCCTTCCTTTTTTTTCTTTTTGTTTAGGAAGAAATGAAGGTCAAAGGGCAGGACCTGGAAGTGGGTGCCCCCGGGATAGTTGGTGCCAAGGCCTACCCCGGCACAGCTCTCCACTGTGAATCCTGGAGCGAGGCCCTTCTCTCTGGATCTTGATTTATTACGAAAAGGGAAATATTAGTAAATGGGACATAATTCCCCTAGGCACTCGTTAGATAAAGACTGTATGTGTATATGAGTACCTAATAACAGCCATAATTCTTTCAAGCTTATAGGGTATGTAAACAAAGGTGCAAAAATGCACGTTTTTTCCCCCCAGAAATTATCTCAACAAACCCAGAAGGTGGTATATCAGGAAGAGCTGTGCTTAGCTGTTGGTAACTGGAATAACAGCGGTTTAGAGCATCTAGATGCTGTTCTTCTTTTGTGCCGCGTGAATACAGAGAGCCATGGGGGTGTAGATTGATTTACTCGGAACGTGTCCAGCTGTCTGCAATCCTTAGCCCATCGTTTCCACTTCCCAGGTTGTCTCACGGTTCCAAGGGCATGGCTATATCCCTAACCATCATGTCAATGTTCTGGCAGCAGGAGAGAGAGGAGGGCAAATGCAAGCCTCAGACTTGATGACACATTTTACAAAGTTTTATACCCCACTCCCAGTAATGAACTTACGCAGCATGACCAGGCAAAGAGCTGGAAATTCCATAAGTTGAAATTTGAAGTCCCATCGACTGCAGAGCCCAACTCCTAACGGGTACATTTTAGCCCGAGATGTCAGGGCACCCGAAATCCAGGCTTCCCGTGTGTAGAGTGGACTTGGGGTGCTGGCATCAAAGGGTGGGGAGGTTGGATGTGTTACTGACCAGGATGTGCCTATGAACCTGACTGACTGTAACTAATAGCAGATGACACTTGGCCACTGCCCAAGGGTCCCATATGCCCTCCCTTCCCTCCTGAGAGACACAACAGCTGCTGAGGCCTGGTGAACGGACCCAGACAAGCTATTTTATTTATTTATTGTTCGTTTGTAATTGTGTGTGTTCACGTGTGGGTGACATGTGTACACGTGTGTATATAGCACAGAGGTTGAAGTTGGGTTTCCTTTCCAATTGTTCCCCACCTTAGATTTTGAGGCAGGTCTCTCATTGTACTCAGAGCTCACCAATTCAGCTAGACTAGCTGCCAGCCAGTCCCCAAGTTCCTCCACCCCTGCCTCTGCAGCACCGGGTGACAGGTATATATGGCCACACTCGGTTTTTTCATGTGAGTTCTAGGGATCAAACTCGGGTCCTCATTCATATCTGACAAGCATAGTAAAGAGCAGTCTCCCCAGTTCTTAGGCCTTCTATTCAGCACCAGCTGTTAGGAGTGAGCAGCCTGAAAGTCCCAGGCTTCATATGGTCTTTGGGAGAGCCTGGGGAGTCACAGCTGGTTATAGGATCTGAAGAGCTCTTAGAGGCTTGTATTTAAAGCACCCTGTCTCCTGCTTGGGTTGCTATTTTGAAGGCAGAGGGTCCTGGATCATGATGGAAGTAGATCAGTGTGTTTGAAGGTTGTAATCCCCCTAGCTTTGGTCACACTGGCTTTGTTCATACTTCCGGCTTCCTGATGGACCCCAGCTACCATATGCTCCAGCCACTGTGAACTGAGCCACCACATCCTCCCACGATGCATTCTGTCACAGTAATAACAAAGCAACTTGTGCATGGTTAAGAGACAGGGCAAATGCTTTGCTACCCTGTAGATACGGAATCGTGTGACCCTCCCATGCATATCACTGAGGGAGACAAAGACGGGACAAAGAAAGGCCTCTGATGAGCATTCCTGTGCACATACATACATATGAATGCACAGGCACTGGTATTTATAAGTAGATGTGTGTTTGAATGTGGTGACTGAGAAGGTGGCACAGGGAGAGATTCCAAATGGAATTCCCCATCTTCCTGAAATTCCCCAACTATATTCTGTGTGTGTTTGATATGTGACAATGATAAGGCAGACTTTTATTTTGAGAAATAAAAGTTTTATAAAACACAATGGAACGAAAGTCACACAATTCCGAGATGTCCACTGGGGCACAGAGAAAGTTACTCCCAAGATATTTTTCACCTGCTTTTTGTGTAGATGGGTGTTTTGGCTTAGAAGCCACAGCTGAGAGCAGGTGAGGCGGCTGGCGGAGGAGGAGGGAAGGACGCTTGCCATGCAAGCCCAAGGACTGGAGTTTGAACTCAGGACCATGGCAGGAAGAGAGAACAGATTCCTCAGACCTCCACATGTGCACCATGGAGGGTATGCATGCACATGCAAATGTGTGTGCATGTGCACACACGTGCACACACACACAACATCCACAATGGAGTCCCTGGGTTTATATGTGGCCCCTGGAGCTGATGCAAAAGAAAAGTGAGCCTTTTGATTTGGCCTGTGATGTGGAATTCCCCTCTGTATGCTGTGAATACCATTGGTTAATAAAGAAACTGTCTCTGGTCTGTGCAGAGAATAGAGGTAGATGGGGAAAACTAAACTGAATGCTGGGAGAAAGAAGGAGGAGTAAGGGAGAAGCCATGAATCCTCTGCTGGAGACAGACATGCTGAAACTTTGCTGGTAGATCACGACCTCGTGGTGATGCACAGATTAATGGAGACAGGTTAAATTAAGATGTAGGAGTTAGCCAATAAGAAGCTAGAGCTAATGGGCCAAGCAGTGATGTAAATAATATAGTTTCTGTGTGATTATTTGGGGAATCTGGGCAGCTGGGAAATGAACAAGCAGCTCCTACAACAAATTGATGCTCCAATGTGGTTGACTAAATCCACATACAACCTTATTTGGGGAGTCTGGGTGACTGGGAAATGAACAAGCAGCCTCCTTACAACAGGCCTGGATTTCTTGTTTTGCTCAGGGGCTTTTACCCATCCGAATGGACCTGATTTGTAACTCACCAGCATTGGCCAGAAATAGAGGGAGGAGATGCACCAGTGTTCTGAGTGGGACTCTGCTTGTCCAAGCTCCTTTCTCCCCGCTGGACTGTCCGCATCTGGTGTTCTCATCGAGTTCCCTTCCCTCAGATGCTGCAATCTGCTCTTTATTAAAGGTCCACATTACCACACCATTCTATTCTTACTCTGCTTTACAGATAATATTTAGTGATAACTTAGTACATATATGTAAGTACATATTCATGTAGATATACAGAGAGCCCTGTGCATAACAATGCATTTTCTAGAAGGATTGGGAGGCTGAACTCACTGCTTCACTCATGCTAGGTGAGTATCCTACCACTAAGATACACCCATAGTCTTCTTGGTATTGTGTTTAGATTTATTTTGTGTGTGTGTGTGTGTGTGTGTGTGTGTGTGTGTGTGTGTGCCTGTGGCACCAGAAGAGGATGTTGAAGTTACAAGAGTTTCAGGTACTGTGAGCCACCTTAACCACTGACACATTTCTTCAGTCCCTTCTTTACTTTTGATTTTGGGGTAGAGTCTTAGCAAGTTGCTAAGGATTGCCTTGAACTCACACTGCGGCCTAAGTGATCCTCATGCCTTAACTTTTCAAGTCATTCAGATGTTCCCTGTGACTGTTTTCCCCACACAAGGGCAGAGTCTGGCTAGGCAGGGGCCACTGGATCTGCTCAGTGGGAAACGAGCATGCTTTACAAAACCCTGCCATCGCTTGCTCTGCCTTTACATTCGGAAGTGGGTTGCAGTCTATTATTTGAAATATTCTGTCTTTTCCTGTTTCGTCCTGAGTGTGACCCTTAAGGGAGCTGGTGCTGTTAGTGTCATTTCCAGGTGAGCAACTGAGGCAGAGAGCAAGAACCTCATCTACAAATAGTGAGAGGGGCCTTTGACCTACTCTGGAGCCAAGCGGGGAGGAAAATGGCAGAAACACATTAGTCTCCTTGCAAGTGGGGGCACTAACAGGCATTTTCTAATCAAAGGATAGATTTCGAGTTAGACTTTCAATTTTGTTTGGTTTTGGCCTTTTGAGACAGGGTTTTTGTCACATAGCCCAAGCCCCCAACTCTCAAGCCCTCTGCCCCGTCCCCTGAGTACTGGTGTTACAGGCATTTGAGACCACATCTGTTATTTATTTATTTTGTCTATTTGTAAATTCTTTCTTAAAAAAATATGTTTTCCTATTTTATGGGTTTGGGCTCTGGCCTGTGTGTATGTGTGTGTACCATGTGCCGGCCTGGAGCCAGCAGAGGGGAATGATGAGGAACTGTCATGGGAGGTGCTGGGAACCATAACTGTGTTCTCTGCCGGAGCAGGGAGTGCTCTCTCTTGAACTCAGTCAGGCCATCTCTCCAGCCCCCTATTTTTAAATTCCTTCCTGGTGGACTCGTAAGGAGTATTCAGGTTCTTTTCCACCACAGTTCTGTGTACGGTGAACAAGGGTGTGAGCCATCAGCTGGCCGACTGAGTGAGATACAATGGTGTTCTCTACTCCCAGTGGTGCTCAACATTCTGACGCTGTGATATGACGGTATCATATGCAAATGTGCTGGGTGGCATTCATGGCTGTACTGGGATGCAGGGACCTGGCCAGTGAACTGCAGGTGAGGTTACACTGTTGTAATGAGCCGCAGGTGGCTTCAGCTCGGATGTTTCTTCCCCAGGTAGAGCCTGGTCATATATGGAAACCAGACCTTTTCTACCAAAGCTGTGGTTTCTCTTGTGGCTCCTAGTCTTATACCTGTGGTTGATTCCTCCCATGTAGTAAGGGCTGACCCAGTGCTGCTACCTGACTGTGAGGCCATAGCATAGGGTTAGGAGGGTGCTGGCCAGGTTAGGAAGCAGATGAGTCTGTTAGCAGGCTCGCTCCCCTAGGGTGGGGCCAGGCAGAAAGAGACTGTGTGTGTGTGTGTGTGTGTGTGTGTGTGTATGTGTGTGTGTGTATGTATGTTTGCTTATATGTATGTGTGTGCCTGTGTGTGTCTGTGTATAGGGGGCAGCTAAGACACATCTTCCTTTCTGCTCTGTAAGACTTCTCAGGGGGGACATTTTGTTGTTGGTCACCCAGTTGTGGAGCACTTTGTTAACATCGCACACAACACCACTCTGCTCCGTTCATTTCTGGAACCAGCACTGGTCAATAGTGACATCTTCAGCACCAGCTGGTACTCAGTGTTGTGAAAGATAAAGGTCTGAAACATGGGAGTCCTGTTCCCAGGGAACTTACGTTCTGGACAGAGAGGGTTAGACATGTCCCACACAGGTGTGGGCCTGCCATCTTAACTACTGGCCACCAGCTTCCCATCCAAGATGGCACCTGAGGGAGCAGCTCCATTTTCTCCTTAGGTGAAAAATGTGCCTTCTAGGGATTTGCTAGGACTTCACGGCATAGAGACCTTCTTAACTGACCCCTTTCACAGGTGTGGGAAGCAGCGGCCTCCCAACACAGCTTTGGACTTTCTGGACCCAATGCTCTCAAGCTATGTTTTGGTTCATGAGGAGTCACCACAAGGCCTGATATTGCCACAAATAATTTGGTTTCTGAAAGTCAAAAAACGAACCAGATGGCTTTCGAAGAAAACAGGACACATATCAGATTCCAATTATATTAAAATGATGACCCAATTTAGGAAAACACAAAGTGTCATAAAAATGTTTAAATAAACAAAATCTGCATATTTATGAAACGGTAATATTCACTGGGCTCCCCACTCTGGATAATGAGTTTCTAAACTAGACTGATCGCATTCCAAGCTTACTGTGGAATCTAGGCTTGGAGAAACCTGCGGTACTGTTTGGAATTGCAGACTATCTGAAGAAAGAAGGAAGGTTTTTTTTTTCCTTTCTTTTCATATGTGCGTCTCGAGCCAATTTAGGGAAATGAAAGGTCATCTCTGTAGAGACGCGATGTATATCCACTGCTAATGCAACCCGGATGGGTGCTCACCCACCCTGCCTCCTTGGCTGTACATTCTGACACCTCTCTCCTGAGGCAGTCGCTGTCACCCGCCAACCTCCATAGCCACTGCAGACACAGCGCTGGGCTGGGTTGGCAGGGAGAGCCTTGGATTTATTTATTTATTTTTCCAGATAAATTAAAAACTCGGGGGGCACTTAAAATAAATTAGCAACTGCTCCTGACAGTGTCTTGCTTGTGGAGTGTCACATTTGCAGTTTTGGCAAGGACTAATTCGCCTGCCTTGCCTTCTTTCCCACAAGACACAAACTGCTAACGGAATAGTGTGCTCCTGCGAGCAGGCGTGTTGCTGGAGAAGCTATTCATTCCGGGTGTGGCGAGCCGGAAGGTGTCCCCATTCACCCTAGAACTTTCAGGGTCGTACCTTCTTGGGGACAGGAAGGTGACACTCCAGGCGCCTGGGGGAAGGTCAGTCTGTTCTCAGTTGTACTGAGATTCTGAAACAGCTTTTGAAGGGAACTTCCTGTCACCTACCCTGGGGAGTGTTGCTGTCATTTCATGCATAGTATGCTTCTAGAGAGTTCTTTTCCCAGATAGGATGGTGGGTATGTCACCTGTTTTTCTGCAATGTACATGTTTATTTAACGGGTGATTATATATTGAGTCTCTTAGGTTCCCAGAACGTAAGACACAACCCAGCTGTCAACAAAGACACAAGCCTAGCCTTTCTGGGTGGTGTTTCTGAGATCCACACTCGTATGCTGGCATGTCATTTGTCCCTGTAGGGCATCCAGGGACATGGGACCAGCACCCAGGAACACCAAATGGCTGATGAAAAAGAGGCTGTGCAGAGTAGTTCTCCATAGACTGACAAAGGGGTGGGACAGTCAGCATGGCAGTCTGAAGGTCACACGCACCAGCTCCTGTGCCTGCTCCATGAGAGAGGTGCTCTGTCCCCAGGGGCTGTGAGCCTGCCTCTCTCTATTCTCTCACTTAAATAGCTGCTTCGAGCCCTCAAACAAAAGTGAATGCTCCTTCCTTCCTTTTTCCTTCTTTCCTTCTTTTTTCTTCCCTCCCTCCCTCTCTTCCTTTCTTTTCTTTTTCTCTGTCTTTCTGTCTCATCTACGAGGAAAAGAACCCTTTAGTTACTGAATCTGGGTAATATTAGGTGAGGCAGGCTTTTTATCCTCATTTCATGATGTTTATATTACTCTCCGCCTCCTGGTAACGTTCTCCACATTCCCTGCATGCGAGGAGAGAATTAGAAAGACAGACAAGTGAGAATCTGAAGCTTTGCTCAGCCGTGCCGTGTGGCAGAACACTCTGTCTTTCTGTCACAGAGACTGTCCTGCTAGGTGAGTAGCTTTCACTGAAAAGGCCTTTTTTTGTAACTAATAAATTCACTTCAGAGAAGTCCTTCGTCATTGGAACCACACCATGCCCCACCTGGTTGTATGCAGATAAGTAAAAATCAGGGTGTCTCAGATTTGGGCAATTTTTTTTGAGCATCTAATTTCACCACCACGTGACTCCCCCTAGAAGACTTTTTTAAAAAAATGTTTATTCCTCGAATTCCTCAAGGCTTATTTTTTTTTCATTTTTTTACTTTTTAAATTGTAGACTTTTTTTTTGAGTCATGTCAGGGTTAGCGGGAGGTAGAATTGTCTCTTTGCCAGAGTTTAAGTGCACCGTTTTTCATTAGAATTTAACAAATGTTCATCTTAAAATAGACGGACAATGGGTCAAACCGCTCTGGCTTCTCCCCCGTTAACCTGAATGCATTAGAGCAGAAGCTTTTCATTCTCAGATCAATGTTGCCTTTTATTCTTGGACTTAATTTAGTATAAGATTAATATGACTGTCTCTCCATTTATTTCTGTCTCTTTCCCTGGCTTTAATAAAATTAGAATTAACTTAATATAATACAATCTCCAGGATTTTTTTATTTGTGTGTGTGTGAAGCAAAGAAATGCCAAATTCAACAATGTGCTTTCATTTTTTTTTGCCACTGGTAAACTATTGTGCAAAAAATATGTAAATACAAGAGAACATCTGGTCTTTTGAACTGTAGTCATTGCCGAATTTAAACATTGCACCCGTTTGACAAAATTAAAGGACTTTATTCTTTGTTTTTCCTGGGCTTTAAATAGTGAGCCACAAATAGTACTAGAGTTATCATTTCTAGCTCACTTTGAATGTTGTTTAGGGAAGCCGTTCTGCATTCCCTAGGATTTCGTAAGCCAGCCAGTGTGTGTGTGTGTGTG
>LOJH01007446.1:13858-25867 GCA_001685095.1 Ellobius talpinus
GAGAGAGAGAGAGAGAGAGAGAGAGTGTTAGGAAATGTGGGTTTATGACTAGAGTCTATCACAGGACTTTATTAAAACAAAATGACCCAAGTCACATTAAATGCATTCCTCCATTTTTTTTAAAACGCACAACAGTTTCTGAATGCCACTAGGCATTTGGGGGGCAATTTTGATATCTTTTAAAGTAATTAGAATTATTGCTGCCACTTTTATAATAAACTCGCGTGACTCTCCCCGTCTGTCCCGGCTCTCTTTCATGATGGAGACATCACACAATCCGTAATTGTTCTATGAAGGGAAAGAGAGCTAATCTTCTCGCATTTGAAGTAAGCCTTCATCATCAGCCCAACAAAGCCAGACAGATCAAAAAAAGAACCTGAGAGAGCATTTAAGGAAATTAGCACAAATGTCAGTAAAAGGTAAAAATTAATGCACGTATTATTGAAATATGGTTGAAACCTGCCTCCTTTTCATTTCTTTGATATTTCGAAGGCATAAAACATTTAATTAACTTTCCATTGTGTTTGGGGAAGAAAAGGGAGGGGATTGTCAGGGAAGCGCTTGGACGTAGGTGGTGCTGGGGGTAGCGGGAATAGCGAGGCATGGCAGGAGCAGGCTGGAGACCCAGATCATGTCACCTGTGCCCTTCGGAGCCATCTGATTTAGGGTGCAGGTGGGCTTGGCCTCTCCCGCCCCTTTATTCTGGAGCTTTCGAAGTTAACGTGTGCAGCTCGGTAAGAAACACAGACAATGGACAGCTAGGGTCCTCCTGAGACTGGTGTGAGAGAACTCACTCTCTCTGGCCCCACAGGCTCACGCTGCTGAGAGTAGCCTGTGCAAACTCAGCTGGAACAAGAAATGGTTCTTACGGACATTTGGGTTAAGACAAACTTTGGTCTCTTGACAACATTTTTTTGTTGTTTTTTTTTTGTTATTATCGTACATGAACTATTACCATAACTAGAGAAAAAAGAGGTGATCTGAGGAAAGAAACAATTTGAGGTGAAGAGAAGAGATAATGATTAGTGTATGTGAGCAACCCAGTTTCCAAATGCTGAGCGACCTTAAATAAGTAGCTTGACCTCTCTGTGCTAATGTGTCTTTCTAGAACATGCTGGGGACATGGCTACTAGCTTGCCCAATGGCTAAGAAATAAGAAAACATTTAACCCTGAAGGCTTATAGCAGACACTCCACATTCATTTTCTCACCCGACACTGCCCCTTAATCACCCTTTTATGCACAGAAGACAATCAATTACATTGCCTGGTGGTGCTAGAGAAAAGGACCTGTGTTCTCTTCAGTTCTTTCCCTTTGGGCTCCGATCAACCCTTCACCAGCACCTTCTCTTTGTAGGGCCAAGCATTTTATTTTGCCTTGATTTTTTTTCAAGCTTGTTGAGTTAAAGTGATAAGGCTACTCTCATCAAACTCCTTAACATCAAAACTCCTTAATGGAACAATCATTATTTGACAATTACGATTCAAGAATTTTTTTTTCTTTTAAAAATTGTATAATGAAATCAATCTTGCTAAATTGTGTGCATGTCAAATTGTGATCAACTTGCTGGGTAAATGTTCGACAAGAGAAGGCCCACTGTTTAAAGAAGAAACACTGGAATTGCACACACCAATTCAGCACTATCATTAATGAGACATTTGTTTTATTGCCCTGAGAAAAGAGACTCGTGTCCACATTGTAAAAACAAACTTTAATAGAGAACTACTCTTGAATGGCACTGGAGCCACATCTCTGCATTCCCGAGTAGCAGCCTCACGAATATTTTAAACAGCTGATAGTGTCTATTCTGAAGGGTAACCCATAGTCAGTGTGTGGCTGATGCTTTTCTTTTGTTTGCAGTACTAGGGATGGAATCCAGGATCCACATGCTCCACCAGACCTTTGTAATTACTTAAAGAGCAAAATTCTCTCAAAGGTGTTGGTTCCAAACTTTTCCAGGTTCATTAGAGCTACCAGGAAAGAGGAACAGCACACTCCTTTGCTGGTAGAAAGACGTTTGAGTGGCAAAACCGAGTTCTATGTTGCAAGCTCCCTTTCTACCTAAAATTGATGTTTTTTGGCGAGGACAGCAATCTGTTCCTGAGAGAAATCCTTTGCGATGTTTGTGCTGCTGTCTGGCCAGGAGCTGGCCCAGCACTTAGGGAACATAACTCAGTTAACATCCTGGCCCGCCGATGACGTCACTGTTCTTGTCAATATGCATTTGGGAGAAGTCAACGCAGAGAGGACAGATTTACACTTTGCACAGGTGGTGAGTGGACACAAGAAGCAAAAGCCACAGTAAAGTCCTCCTCCCCCAAATTTCAAAGTGACGCATCTACATACTTGGCTGTTTGTTTTTTCACTGTATGTTTGACTGATGAGGTGTCTCTCCATGGGAACATGGTAAGATTGCAATCAGGCATACGACATTAGGTACTGAGAGCGAGCCTGCCCTCTCTTTCCTTTTTGTATTTTCTAACCTTAGCTCTTATAGAAGGAGCCAGGACAGGCAACAGGAGGTGCCGTGAGGGTTGGGGGAGGCTGGCATGAGCCCATCTATCCTCTCAGAGTATGAGACTGAAGAGATTCCAGGGAGCATCCTCAGATAAGATGGAGACCACGCCTTTCGGGAATGTAGACTTTCAAGGATATCCTGGAAGAAGCCCAAGAAAACAGGACAGTGGGATCTCAAAGAAAGTCAGGCCAGGCCAAGGACAAATCCCAAGCTGCAGGTCTCTTGAATGTTTAAAGAAAAGAGAAGAAATCTGGGGGAAAATGAAGGACTGGCAATGGCTCAGTGGATAAAGTGCTCGGAATGAAAGAGAAAGAATCAGTTTGGATCCACCCACCCACTGTCACACCCCCAGATGATCTGCCTGTAAAGGCGGCCACCCAAGAGGCAGACACAGACTCCCTGAGGCAAGACTAGAGAGATGGGTGAGCTCAGGTTTTAGGAGAGACCCTGTCTCAGCAAGCAAAGTAGAAAGTTATCAAGGAAGAGACACAATGTTCACCTCTGGTCTCCACATGCAGCTGCATATGTGTAGCCCCACATACACACCTGCACACATACCAGACACACATATACGTGGAAAAAAACAAAAATAAAGTGAAAGGGAAGAAGAGAACCAGTGAACCAAGGAAGAAAGAAAGACTGGAAGACGGAAGGAGGCAAGCTTGAGCAAGTCCTGCCATTTTACTTTCTGCTCCTCTCAGAGCTCAGTGTGTAGGCAGCTCCCGCCTTTGTCACCTGCATCCCCATCCAGTCCCCTCATGCCCTGCATCTCCATCCACTCAGGTGTTTTGGTGTGGAGGAGAGAGAGAACAGCTAGAGAATGTCTAACTGCACACACTGATGTGACGGCTTCTCCAGTTGTCTGCCATCCACATCTTAATGCTCAGTGTTCTTAGAAAGACTTCAAAATTCCAGACGTAAAAGCTGTATGAACCAGCTCGGCTGATGGGAAGATGGGCACACAGCTACCATGCTCGGAGCTTCATGTCAGTACATGCACGCTGAGACAGTGGCTGCCTTTATGCAGATTGAACCCAGATATGCCAAAGAGACACTTCCACTGAAACCCCTTTGTCTTCCTTATCTTTTTTTTTCTTTTACCTTTTCTGATTTCTCCTTGCTACAATTCTTAGAGCAAGGTGTGGACCGCCGATGTGACTCATACCTAGATCATTGTTTTTGCATGCATTCTAAGAGGCAGATGCCAAATCCCCAATTTTAAGACAAATTATCAGATATTTCAAGAAGTCAGATTGAAGATGACTCTTTTCAATTCTTAAGACGTTGCCTGCCACAAATGATCTACTTGACAGGAATTAATTTTTAAAATGAGTTTATCTGACTTAAACTCGTATCCCCCTTTCCCTGATCATAAATGCTTCTGTAGGCTCAGTCTCACAAGACATTTTTAGGGTGGGTATTCAAACCCTTTTACCTCTGAATGTAAAAGTTACAGAAGAAAGAGCTTGGGTTACATTTTGAAAATCAAGTGGCAATGTTCTAAGACTATATTGTAAGAGTGTCTTTTGGGCTTGAGGTCTGAAAAACATTGTTTCTGTTTGTGTGAGGCTATTTTTGGCAGTGTGAATTTAGCACAGGTGGCTTAAAACAATAGAAAAGCTAATACAGAAGCAAGCCTGCCTGGGATGTGTTTCGAGACTCATGCTAAGCTGGTCTGTTTTGCTGTGGCTGCGCTGAATTGTGGGAGGGAGCTAGTGATTTTAGTTTTTTTTTCAGTGGCAAAGGAATGCCTTTCTCTCACCCCACACTTGCTTGGTCTTCCTTTCTTTGCTTCTTAGTCTGTGACAATGATTCAAGCCTCTGAGATAAAGGTAGAAAATTAGAGCATATTGCTGTTGGCTTTTTGCTCACCCGAAGCAAAAGTTTATTTTTTCCACGTCCCTTTTCCTGATGGAATGAATTAGCAGGATGATAAATGTCACAGTGAACCTGTTATGGAAAGAGATCGTCTCTCTGATTTTTTTCTCTTCTTCCTGTTTGTTTGGTTGGCTTTTTGTTGCTGTTCTTCCATGTATGGAAACCTCCAACTTCGTTGCCTCCAGTGCTAGTTTACGCTGCAGCTCCACAGTGCCTGTAAACATCATGGAAAGTTTCTGAAGCTTAATCTACAGCATAATGTCAGGCCAAGTTTCTGAGGCGCTTCAGTTTGGCTGCAAGAGAGTGAAGAGGCTTCCATGCAAGATGCCGCAATCTTGCACAGCTTCAAACAATGACTGTCGCCCAACCTGGACTTTCCCTGGGGACCTGCACATCTGACTGTAAAACACCTGCCTTCCAACTGCCAAGTCTAAGGCGCTTTCCCCAAAGCCCTGTTGTGGCACAGCTGAGGGACAGGGAGGGTGGGAGTTTCTTAAAAATGGCATTTAGTCAAAAGTGCAGAAAAGCAAATGTTAAATCCCACAGGGCTGGGTGGAAGGGACTTCTGCTCTGAGAACAGAACCCCAGCATTAGGGACTGTCGGTCTGAGGCAGATAATGGCAGGAGTTGAGGGGAGTCCGTGAACCTGTAGGTGATATACAGAACCCAAGGCCTGCTGGTTTGCCCACTCTTTCTTGATCTTCATTTTCTCATTTGCAAGATGGGGCTGAGAATGAGACTCTGGACATTTATGCCTCCAATGCCTCAAAAGGCAGCATTAGTACCAGGGAATCTGGTTAAGACCTGGTTGGATCATTATTTAATCTGTCACAGTGAGGCCGAGTGCTGGCCTGTCCAGTCTGTCCCACAATGGTTGAAAGGATGTGGAGGGTCAGGATAGGCAGTTTATCCCTGGCTACATATTGGCCAAAGTCTCAGTGTAGACTCCTGGCCATGTCACACACCCTCCTGTCGCTACCAAGGTGAAAAGTCTGTGTCTCGCACCAGATCTACTGTGGGCCAGTATGTTGGCATCAGTTGGAAATATTTGTTTATAAATCTTTTAATTACTCAGTCAGCTGTACAATTTCACTGCACATCCTAAGTTTATAAGAAAGTTATGTCTGGGTCACCTGTTTAACCAGAATAAAATTTTGATTAAAAAATTATTTCCTTACAGTTTTATGAAGTTATTTGTAAACCACATTTTTATTTATTTATTTATTTTAATTTGACCTCAGGAATCTGGTTCACACTCCTTCTAACAAAATACTCAAAAAGAGCAGGGTCCTGGGAATCTCAGGGAAAACCGACCGAGGACACACCCCAGCTGCTCTCAGCTGCTACCCAGGGGAAGGAGGGTGGCCATCTGCAGTATACCAAACAGCCACCTGTCACTGGACAAACTTGTGCCTTGCCATCAAAAACAAAACAATAAAACCTCAAGACAAACAAAACAAACAACAAACAAATACCAAACTTAGAATGGCAGGGGTAGAGGAGGGCTCAGGCAGCAGGAACAACAGGGCTGGGTCCAAGAGTTTCCAAGTCTCCCTGCAGGGCAGGCCCCAAGAGTGAAATGGAGAATTGGGATTCCCTTCAAAGACTCCAATTTGCGTGTTTTTAAAAATATTACTATTATTAATATTTATTTATTTTTATTTTTAAAATCTTACTTGGTAGTTGTGAAGAACTTTACAACAAATAACAGAAGGATTTTAATTGTCTAAGGGGGCCAGACCCCAGTCAGTCTTGAGACTCTGTGATTGCTTACCTTCCCCATGGCCGAAAAGAACAGTGTTGGCATCTATGCGCCTGTCCTCTGGGAATCATTTGGGAGACTGTGCAGACTGACCTGACCACTAGACCCTTGACTTTCAAAGAGAATTGGTCCCTGGGTGGTGGTGTGGGAGTAGTTTCTTAGCCCACCCCCCTGGGGCCACCTTGGACAATTCCCGAAATCTGAGGAGAGCATGCACGTTCTCAACTCTGATCTTTCCCAAGAGCGTCCCAAATTGACCAGATTTGGTTCTGCCAATAGCAGACCCCTCCCGCAGACTCAGGGTGGCTGGGGACGAGGGAACTCCAGACCACAAGCCTGCGGGGCTCGCTGGGCTGATTCAGGGTTATGTTTCTCAGCTAGCTTTTTCTTTCTGCCCTTCTGTCTAGTGTGCTCCTAATCTCCCCCATCGCGGTTGGGGTCGCACCGCCTAGGGGCGGAGACTGCAGTCGGCCGGTTTTCAGATCAAGATCTGCCCAGCCCTTGCCTGCGCTCTCCTTGATTTCCTGTATGTTACTGGGGTGGGGTGGGTTTCATTTCGGAGAAAATCGACTTGAGTCTCTCTGGTGCCTTCATTGCAGGGTGTGGGTGGGGAGGCAAGGCAAACAAGGAGTGAGGACAGCGACTTAGCAGGGAGTCTCTCTTCCTCTTGTTCTCCCTTTCTGTTTCTGTCTCACTCTACCGCCTCCCCCCCCAGTTCGCCCTCTCTGTCCCTCCGTGTGTGTGTGTGTGTGTGTGTGTGTGTGTGTGTATGTGTGTGTGTGTTGAGCCCAGAGACTAGGGGCCTTAGCTGAGTCCTTTCAGGACCCATTGTGGAAAGATCAGGAAGGATCTCCCATTCAGCTTTGCTAACACCCCTTATCATACACCTCAGGTAGTCACAAGGCGGCCCCTTCCGCAGCCCAGGCTGTCACCCAAAGTCAGGGTTGATGATGGCCCTCTGCAATGTGGCTTTTTAGGCAATTTTTGTAGCTTATTTTATTTTAGTTTTCCTTTTAGGAAACCGGACAATAAGATACAGGGGAAATTGGAGAACGGCTCAGATCAGTTCTAGGTTTCCTATTTGTTGACAGTGGGGACTTTGCCAAAATGCAAGACGGGCAGGTATTTTTAAGTACTGGATGCCTTGGGATGACAGACCAGAGGAGGCTTGCCTGAAGAGGGAGGTACCTAAGTCATGTGAAAACCCCAGGGGTAGTTGATTTACCCTTCTACCTGTTGTTTTCTGAGAACTAGCAAGCCAGAGACGTCGAAGGCCGAAGGCGTGGAGCGAGCCTTCAGAGGAGCATGTGGCCTGGGACCCAGCTCTCCAGGGAACAGCAGTCTCTCCTGGGTTCCTAACATGGAGCTGGTGGCAGTCATAGCAAGGCCATGAGCTCAGAAGCTGTCATTCAGAGCGCAGGGAGGAACGTGTGACTTCCTGGGTTAACTCATTTGAGGGAGAGGCTGTTGGGTGATTTTCTAGAGGAAGCAGAGGCAGAGAGTTGGGTTGGGGCTTGATTCTGCTGGGCTAGCTTGGACCCTGGTCCAGTCCAGCACTACGCTGACATTCTTTTTTTTTCATTTTCTTTATTATTATTAAAAATTTCCACCTCCTCCCCCTCCCCCATGACATTCTTATATGTAGCTGAGCAGCCCCCAGATGATGGATGACCCCTGGGGCAGGTGCTCTTCACTATCTTAAGGGACGCTGGTCCGGTTTATCCCTTCTCTCCTTTCCCTTATTAGTTTACTTTAGAGTTTGGCAGAAAAGCCTATGGCGGCCATCAAGGGCAGCGCTCTGATTAGAACTGAAGCCATCCAAGCTCGTGCTTGCTACTTTAAAACTCTTTGGCTGGCAATGAATATGGATGGTGGTTGTTGCCTATGAATATGGAGGAGCGGGTGGTGGTGGATGGGTCACTATTTAACATTAACTTCTGGTAACCTTGCCTCTTCCCTGGCTCCTCTGCCGTATTATCCTGGGAAGGGTCAGCACCCAATGCCTTTTTGCAAAATACAATTAGTCACTTTTTGCCACATGTGCTTGCCCTGAACCTTATTTGCCATCCTCTATAATTATTAGAAAAATCTTCTAATTTTATTTGAAATTCAAAGTTGACACTTGGGTCAAAGTTCATGACACAGCATTGTGTCTAATTTCTCTTTTGTTAGCCTCCCTTGGACTCCTGAAGAATTACTCTCAAAAGAAGCTGCCAGCCTGCTCTCTGTCATATCACTGCTGTGACAGTGGGCACCGTTCAGGATGGCTTGGAGCATCTGCTCCAGAGAAGGTGTCACAGCCAGGCAGCTCTTCACGGAGCTGTGTCTGGATGGCCACGTCACATGCCGAAGTAAAAGGCTTCTCTCAGGCCTTCCTTTTGTCCCCTTTTCCCTGACCACTCAGGAGGTGGCCATGTCCCCTTGTGTTTGCCCTCCTGTCCTCACTCTTAGTGACCTCTGCCACAGCTGTATTTTGATGTTCCCTGCTATTGTGGCTTCTGCAGTCACACTGCCTGTGTTGTGTGGCTCGTGTTTTGACCCACTTCACTCAACAGCAGTGACCTCGTTTGTATAACCAAGGTGGAAACGTGGCTTACCTTCTGCGTCCTTTGGATTAGAAACTTGTGTTCTTAGCAGCTGCTGAGCAGTTCTCAATAGGATTACAGCCTGGCTGCCTCTCTTCAGACCTCTGAGCTGCCTAAGAGCTGGGAGGGCCCTCCATACAGTCCCCCTCTTCCCTCCCTCCTGCCCTCACTCTGTCTCTCTCTCCCTGTCTTTCCATACTCTTCTCTCCACTGTGTCACCCGGGCTGGCCTCCAGTTTGTGATCCTATTGCCTTTGCTCCTCAAGTATGTATTTCTTTCTCCTGGACCCACGATGGACCCTGTTCCCAATGCTTGGCACATCACAAATACTCAGTGTTTTGGAAACAATAACAGACAGAGTTTGGGATGGGAGATGACAAGGGTCAGAGGTCATGATGAATCAGTCATCCAGCATTAGCTCACCATTTAGTTCAGACAAGGCACTGTGCTGGGCTCTACAATGGATTCAGAGGAACAAAGACCTCCACACACTTGCTACCTAATTGGGGTGATGAACAGATGTGTAAGGCCCACGGTAAGGCTGTTAGAGCACAGAGAACTCTGTTGCAGGTAAGGGAACCTCAGCCCCCTTCTGATCCATCCACCGTTATCCTCTTGATGTTTCTTGTTCATTCCAATTCAGAATCACCATGCTCAGGGTTTGAAGCTGCAGGGGCGTGCCTGCAGGAGCCTATCCATTTGTTTATAGACCATGCATTTCAAAATACAGTTTTTCAAAAAGATAGTTTAAGATATTTTAAGCTTTGGGTCCCATAAAAGCTGAATCTACCTCATTTGTGCCACTGGGTAGTTTCACATATGTAGTGTTTCCCCAGTGACTTGAGCAGTGAACTCTTACTGTGAGTCACACAATACATGGGTATATTTTAATTAAAGCACCTAGGGCACATTCGCTTGTATCAGGCCAAACCTAGACTTGAGTGTGGTATACAAACATTTCATAATCTAACTTTACCATGGGCCCATTTCTCATGGGAGCCTCACTAGGCCACTTGTTCTTTTAGCCTGAGCATATAGTACATTGATCAGCCTCTGTGTGGGATGCTGCCTCTAAAATCTGGCACCTGCTTCTCACATCCTTTGAGCATGCTGCAAAAGCGAGGTGCCTCCCTCTCTGTCCTCTCCCCAACCCCATCCCCTGCTCCTCACTGACACCTCTCCCTGGCCCTCCTCTGAACCCCCCTATTTCCCTGGCCCCTCCCATCCTATTCTTTATACCTAGTTGCTCACCTGCTTTGATGAATGCATGTCTTGGAGTGGAGTTCACCTTTGTTGCTGGTTTCCGACCATGGTCTCCCTTTTGATGGTTTGCATTTTGCTTCAGGATCCTCTATTCCCGGATCCCATTCATGCCACTGAATTCCACCTGCTGTCTGTTTACAACTAGTGGCCCCTTTGTTGAAAGGAAGGAGGGAGAGAGGCAGAGAGAGAGAGGTTGAGGTTCTCACTGTCAAAGGAGTGCTGTAAATAGCAGGTGTGGTTCCTGAGAAGACTGGACAGACATGAATCATAAGCTTGACCTTTGTCCTAGGGCCACTATTGCTGTGATGAAATACCATGACCAAAGCAGATTGACTTACACTTCTGTATCACTGGTCATCATCAAAGGCAGTCAGGCCAGGAACTCAAACAGGGCAGGGACCTGGAGGCAGGAGCTGACGCAGAGGCCATGGAGGGGTGCTGCTTACTGTCCTGCTCCCCATGCCTTGCTCAGCCTGCTTTCTTATAAAACTCGGGACTACCAGGCCAGGGATCGTACCACCCACATGGACTGGGCCTTTCCCACCCATCACTAATGAAGAAACTGCTCTACAGGCTTGCCCATAGCCCAAATTTATGGAGGCACTTTCTCATTCAAGATTCCCTCCTTTCAAGTGACTCTAGCTTGTGTTAAGTTAACATAAAACTAGTCAGCACACCTTGAAACTTGGGGACGTCATGGGTGAGAGATGACCATCGGAACTTATACGACTGACAGACACTGTTTTGTGTCTACACAGCGACTCCTGTACGGGAGTGTTTCTGGCTTCTCTGCTCATGTTGCTCTAAGCGGCGACTGCTCCAGTAGAGTGGAAGTAATTAGTTCACCAGCCATACCCAAGGATTTATTCTTTGGAGCATCTGCTTCTAGAAACAACTGCCCTTTGTTTTTAAAAATCATTATATTGTTAATCTCAGACTGCATTTTTGAAAGATGCCTTTAAACATGGTGCGTAAAATGAAAATGTTGCCACGGACCGGAAACTGTAAAACAATTCTTTCAGATTATTTCTGAACCCTGTTATGCCTCAACCTTTTGAGAAGATGGTGTATACGCTAAATCCCCTTTGATTCTGGCATGTGACACTAAAAAAAAAAATCAAAGGCATTATTTTTTGACAAGGTTTGAGGACCTAAAATTGAGAAAAGTACTCGGTATTGAGGTGGCTGAATTAATACTATTGAAATTATGTTTATAAGATTGATAAGGAAGGTTCATTCACTAAAAACCATTATGGCAGATATAATAATGACAGCATTCAGCTTTCTTCAAAGGCATGTATTAAGCGCCCACAGGTACTTGGCAGTCTGTGGTGCGCTACACAAAGTCAGACAGACGTGGTCCCTATTCACGGAAGTGCTCACCATTGTGCGCCGCCTTTGTTGGGAGCACAACTTTCTGCTTGCTGCTGTCGTCTGAAAGACGCTCCTTGTCATTATTTGTGCTGTCTGGGTTTTTGATTTTTGAGGGGTCTTTTCTTTTTCTTTCCTGTCTTTTAATTACACTGTATAAAGTGGTATTTTATCCTCTGGGGATGTTGCCGGCTGGCTGCAAGTGGGAGGGGGGAGTACTCTTACAGAGTTGGGGGTGTGTCTCTACAGAATGTCCTCTTTATCCTTTCTGGCAGCACTGCAGGTGCTTTGTCCCTCTGTGGTCACTTTAATCTCTTATACTCTCTCTTTACACATCTCACCTTCCAGCACTCATTGCTCAGCTGTCACCTCACCAGGGGTGACAGTTGACTGACTGATCAGTGCCAGCTTCTATAGTGACCCAGAAGGCCAAGAGCTCCTCTCAAATGGGAAAAAGCAATATTTTACCCTTGTCCTAGGTAGATTTCTATTGCTGTGATAAAACACCATGACCAAAAGCAACTTGGTGGGGGAAAGGTTTGGTCACCTCACTCTCCCCTGTCCATCACTGAGGGAAGTCAGAGCAGGAACTCAAGCAGGGCAGGAACCTGGAGGCAGGAGCTGATGCAGAGG
>LOJH01007447.1:0-12319 GCA_001685095.1 Ellobius talpinus
CGTGCAGGAGCTGGGCGGGACGAAAAGTAGGCCTGCTCCCCTTTCACTACACTGGGCCTTGATGGAACTTGGGTTGTAAAGTTTCTTGACCAGCCATCTAGCATACTTTGAATAAGTATGAGTGCCAGGCCTTATTCTGGGCCAGTTCAGGGACTTGGGCAGCCAGCCCTTTCTCAGCTGGTCCTTGAGATCACCTTTTCCTTCCTGTGTGCTACAGACCTTGGCTCTCAAGCGTGTTAGGTGGATAGTGGGGACCCTCTCTGTAATACAACTTTGTCCTGTCTGCCTGCTGCACTTTTTTCAGATCAGGAGCACCTGGATAAAGAAATAGAAAGACTCCGGAATCAACTGAAAGTGAAAGTTAACCGCCTCTTTGAGGCCCAAGGTATTGGCCTGCAGGGGTGGGAGCAGGGCGGGAGGAAGGAGAGCAGGTATGGAAAGCCTCTCAGCAGGGCAGGGGGCAGCGGGGTAGGGGGCTGTGGTTGTCTGCAGCTGATCAGAGCTAGAACACGGAAGCTTGTGGGGCTTATTCTTGTCACAGCTCCTTTTCCAGGCACCAAGAGCTGCCTGGGGTGACCTGGCCTAGTGTGGGCACCTTGCATAGCTAGGACAGGAGAAACTCAGAAGGCTTCAGTCAGAGGTCAGAGCTTAAATTTGGGTAAACTTAAGCACATCAGGTTGCAGGTCTGTGTACAGATCATGACTCTGCTGGTTCTTGGCCAGGAGCAGTGTTGACTTGTATCAGCCTGTGCACTGCAGAATCTGAGGCCCAGCCCTGTACCTCTCGGGCCCAGTTGGCAGTGTTAATGCAGTGTTAGCTACTTTTCTGGGCCTGGCTCCAGAGTCAGCAGTAGGTTGGGCAGCGGGGGCCCAATTTGATCATGACTATCTTCTTCTTACAGGAAAGCCAGAGCTGAAGGGCTTTAACCTGAACCCCCTCAACCAGGATGAGCTTAAAGCCCTCAAGGTCATTTTGAAAGGATGAGACTCAAAACAGCAGGATGGGGGACCCATGGCTAGGCCCCTGCAGCCTTGAGACCTGCAAGGACAGGATTGTCTCTTTAAGGGTTGGCATCAGGAATGTGGCTTCTGTACCAAATCTTTTTCTGTACTGCGTGGCTGCTTTGTGACAAGAGAGAACCCTTAGACTGTTCTGTGTGCTTGGCCTGGCTGCCAGAGCTTGGTGGACACAAGACCTATTGACAAACCTGGCAGCTATCTGTAGGTGTGTGGGGGTGAGAATGTTGCAGCCGACACTTCCCAACAGTAGCCTGCTGTTTAGATGGGCCTGGCCAGGGGTGGAGGGAGAGGGTGGACTGGGGGCTTCATTCCAGCTTTCTGCATGGAGAGGCATTTTCAGGCAGTGTGTGTGACAGTGAAATAAAACAGGAGACTGACAGTTGGCTTTTGTGTGAGGCCCTGCACCAGCTGCAGGGTAGACAAATTTCCCCAGTGCTCCAGTACTGTCCGTTTTCCTGCTGGCTTTCCATAGTAGGTGCTGTCAATCACCCTGTGTGGTTGCTCTGGAGATGGGAGACCTTACAGAGTACTGGCCCAGGGCAGGCAAGCCGTGTCCTTTCTAGTGTGACTCAACATGGAGCATCCTTTGCTGCCTCTGACAGCACGGCTTGGCAGATGGCCTGACTTCACAGGGTGAATGTAGTGTGAGAGCGAAACTGGCCTCTGTTCCCTGGGGTTCAATAAACATTAACTGAGCAAACCACGGCTCTGAGTTGTCAGCTCCTTCCGTTCTTCACCTGGGACCCAGCCCTTTCATTAGAGGGCTACTTAAGAAAGGAGGTGGCTCTTTCCTTGAAGTGCATGGCATCAAGAGTAGACAGGTAGAGGCCACTGTCTTCCTCTGCTGCATTTTGGTCAATAGTTACATCAGGAACAAGCTGGTTTCTTCCAAGAGGAAGGGCTGGAGAGGTGTCTCTGGGTTAAGAGCACTCGCCATTCTTTCAGAAGCCCAAGTTCAGTTCTCAGCGCCACGTGGTGGCTTCAAACCATCCATAACTCCAGGTCTAGGGGATTTGATACTTCTAACTCCCACAAGTACGTGTACACACGTACATTCAAGCAAAACACTCAAATACTAGTCTTTAAAAATTAACTAGTCAGGTGTGGTGGCGCATACCTTTAATCCCAGCACTCAGAAGCAGAGACAGGACAGCCAGAGCGATGCAGAGAGACCCTGTCTCAAAAAAACCCCTAAAAATTAGAATTAAACTAAACACTTTAAATATTGATGATGCCTTCAGGAAATATTTAAAAACCTGTGTTGATCGAGAAAAATACCTAATGTAAGGCAAATTTGTATTGTTCTTTGGGTTTTATAGATGTCCCAAGCTGCATGTCTGCGCTGGGGTCTATTTACAAGACCACAGCTTCAGAGAGCAAAGTGCTGGCTTAGCCCAGGCTGATGGAGGTTCTTGAACTGTGAAGTGGGCCGATCAAAGCAAGGGCTGAGCAGTGTGTGACCAACTGACTAGATGCTGTGTAGTCCCCTCAGGACAAACTGCCAGGCCAAAGGGAAGGTGTTACTGTACCCACCATTTCATGAGCTTTGAACCTTATAATACAAACCCAGCAGAATTCACTTTTTGAAGGCAGCCACCTGATATGTCTGCCTGGCACACAATTCCTCTCCTGGAATATTGTGTCTACCTGCCTGCCAGGGTGGATGCTAGGCCAAAGAGCCTGTCAGTTCTGTATTCTGAAACTGAGAACCTAGAGCCCATGCCTGGGGCTTGGGAAACCCCTGGGCTCTGGAAGCAGTAAGTCCAGGGTGGCTCAGCTCCCAGCCTCCCAAGGCCAGTTGGTTCACTTCTTGCTTTGCTGGTGTTTCTTTCCCAGACTTCCCTTCAGGCTTTAGGTATTCAGGTTTGAGTTTGTAGGTAAAAACAGTGCCCAGAAGGTAGGTAGAGCCACCTGACCCCTCCCTCCCCCAGTCCTTCTCCATGGAGCAAATTGCTTCCCAGCTCAGGCTCACTGCCATCTAGACCAGGAGGAGGCCTCTGAGCAGAGCAAGCAGCTGACTCCCCATGTGACCTTGCCTGTCAGCTGTAGCCTCCCTTTCCTAAATTGCAAAGCCTCAAATGAGAGGTGGGATTTCCCAGAGCCCCAGGCTAAGCAGTGTTGCCTTTCCAGGTCTATTTCCATCTGAGACACAGGAAGCTCTAGTTCTGTGGTTTTCACATGGCCCGGTTCTTGTGAATCTGGGTATTGCAAAGGACAAGCTTGGCACCCTCCCAGGCTTCCAATGGGCAATCTAAAATCATTTACTTTGCAAGCATAGCTTAAAGACAAGTTTCCTAGCCCAACGGACCCTTCACCGTGACCAAAGAGGCATCAAAATGCCAGTGGCATCCTGAACCAGGCTCAGTGACTCAGTGCCTGTGCTTTATTAGACATTTAAGTCCTGCTCTCTGGGAGACAGGACTTGCTGCTTGACCTCCTTGGGCCCAGTCACCAATCTGTCAAGGATGAGCCCCCTCCCCCCCAGTCCCAAGGATTGGCTGTCCCTGCTTCAGAGATGGGGGTGCTTGGGTGGGGAGTCTAGGGTGTCTGGTCCAAGTAGCAAGCAGAGGCTGCCTCTCCTATAAAATGGCAGCCAGGCTGGAGGGAGGTGAGAACTGGTGCGCTTTGCCGGAGGAGTCCTGCTGTGAGAGGCCAGGGCGGCACCTGCCAGGGCCTCCTTCCTGCCTGGGGTCAGCCAGGAGCTTTCTTCTGCACTTGAAGGGATCGGAACAACTGTCTCAGCTGCTCCTTCCGATCATTGACGCAGCCTAGAAAGAACATGAAGTATTGGTTGGGGTGGCCTGTATACCCACTAGCTGGTATGGGGAGGGGGCACCAGGAATTGCTTGGCCATGGCTGGCCCACTCCTATGCTGGCCCATATGGCTTGTTGAGCCCTCACAGGGATGGTGTGTAGCCAGGAGACTCAGGTTGTCAGTTACCCCATGTTGCATGAGGAGCAGAACTGAGAGTGGATCCCAGGTTCTGTGGTGCCAGAGCCACATTCAGCTGATTCTCTAGACTACATTGTCCTTGTCGGTGAAAACACACAAAAGCCTGCAGCGCCTAATGCTAACTTACATCCCTTACCCAGCACATCCTGGAAGTGTGTCCCAGGCAGTCCTCGCCAAAAGGCTGCCTCTCCCCATACATTCACCAGGCAACCTATACCCTGCTTGGTCTCAGAGCTGGTTCTGAAGGCAACACCAGTCTTTAATATTAGCCAGGCACATTAATGATACTCATAAATGCTGCTTGAATGACCTGACACCATGGCCACAAGAATTGATGTGGAGATGCCTGCTTCCTACTTAGATACTCAAATTCCACCCTTGTCTCCTAGGCTGTCCCAGCTGTCAAGGCTTCAGCACCACACCCTGTGCATCCTTGACATTTCCAAAGTGATCCAGGGAACCTGCTTTAACAGCTTGGCTCACTCATCGTGCCAAATCTTTAGGTTCAGATAAACCCTTTCTTGGAGTTCTAGACTCGTCCCAGGTTTGTTTTTGTTTTTGTTTTGCTAACTCTTTCAGCTAATCTCCCAAAACACATTCCTAACTTGTCCCCCATCAGCATTCTTCCCCTGCCTGCTCCTCAGCCAGCTCCCCCCATCTACTACCAAACACTCAACTAGAAATTGTAAAGTAATTCTAGAGACTTCTATAGATACGGTTCTCTACCCGCTCTGCCTATCTGAGTACCTTCAAATCAACCACATCTTCATTTCCATAAGCATCTGCATTTTCCAAAGTCTGGTGTCTGCTGTGGGAGCGACCATTTGTAACCAGAAGACAACATGAGCCTTCAGCCAAGCTGCTGGATGTGGCAAAGAGGGGAGGAGTCACCCAGGCATCTCAAAACTAACCCTTGTGGCCCAAGACACCTCTCCCCCGCCTCCCCCCACCTTCAGGGTCTTGTGAATATTAGGCAAGCCCTCTACCACTTGACACAGGGTTTCACTAAGTTAGACTGGCCTTCAACCCACTCTAGTGCAGGTGGATCATGAACTTGTGATCTTCCGACCTCAGCCTCCCTAGTGGCTGGGTTTACAAATATGTGGCGCTAGGCTTGACTAGGTCAGCCCCTTTCTACTTAACTATTAGTTGTATTTTGTTGTGTGCAGCCAAGCCCAATCCCAAATCACTCAAAACTCTTTAAAAGATATAAAATTTCTCAGGGTTGGAGAGATGGCTCCATGTTTAAGAGCACCCATTGCCCTTCCAGAGGACTTGGGCTCAATTCCCAGCACCCACTTGGCAGCTTACAACTGTCTGTAACTCCAGTTCTAGGGGATCCGACACTCTCACACAGATATATATATATATAGGCAAAACACCAGTGCACATTAAATAAATAAATAGATAAAGGAAGGAAGAAATAGCTAGGAGAAAACAAAAATCCAAACAAAGTACAACTGAGATGTTCAGGAAGCCAGAAACATGAAGGCAGATATTGCAGAGCCATGAACAAGTGTCTAAATAAATAAATAAAATTTCTCGTCATAAAAGAAACAGAAACTCAGCACTTGGGAGGCAAACACAGGTAGATTTCTGAATTCAAAGCCAGCCCTGTCTACATAGTAAGTTTCAGGCCATCCAGAACTACATAGTGAGACCCTGTCACAAAAAAAAAATAGAAGCCATAAAACAAAACTTTAAAAAACATTATTTAACAAAATTTTAAAAAATGAGAAACTCGGAAAAATATTTACTACTGTACATTTTCTGGATCAGGGTGGGACAGGCTGTGTCTTTGGCCATTAACACCATGTCTTTACAAAAACAGAAAATTATAGGCAACCCAGAAAAATAAACAGGAATAGGCTGGGCTTAGCAACACACACATTTAACCCCAGCACTCTGGAGGCAGGGACAGGAGGATTTCTGTTAGTTTGAGGCCAGCCTGGTCTATATATTGAGTTTGGGGCCATCAAGAACTGCATAGTGAGATTCTGTCTCAAAAAAATTAAAGAAAACAGGAACGTGTCCAGGCACGGTAGCACATGCCTATAACCCCAGTACATCATAGACTGGGGCAGGAGGATTAAAAAGGGCTTCAAGACCAGCCTTAGCTCCACAGGGAATTCAAGGTCAGCTTGGCCTATGTGCGGCTCAGTTGGTGGAGTGATTGATGACATGCATGAGGTCCTGGGTTCAAGCCCTGGTAGCATGAAAACCTGGCATGTTACCACACACCTATGGCCCTGGCACTCAGGAGTAGAGACAGAAGGATCATAAGTTCAGATTATTTTGGCTGCATGGTGGGTTAAACAACAACCTGGGCTACATGAGCAACTGTCTTAATCCCACCCCAACCCTCCCCCCCACAAAGTAAATTTCCTATAAGAACTTGGTTCATGTTACTTCATAAAAGTGGTCTATTATTAAAAATAAAAAGGGAAATCATGAAAAGCCAGGACAGCTTACAAGAGAAGACAAAGTAAAAACTGAAGCCCCCTCAGAAATGGAATTCACATAAAATAATAATGAATTCACTAAGGGGCGAAGGCGGGCTTGGCTTCCTTTCCTGTTAGTCCAGTGAGTTTATCCCTTTGACTCTACTTCCAGGAGTCTAGAAAGAAATCGTTTCAGTGGGTTTCATGCAAAGGATGTTCACCACAGTGTTATTTAGAAAAAAAATGAAATTGTGCCATATGCCCAGTGATAAGAAATTGGCTTGGTAAGCACTGGCACACACTAGAGCTGAATTATTCTGCAGCCTTACGGTGACCACTTTGTGACTCTTCCGGGACTCAGAGAGTCCAGAGGTTAGGATTGGGGTCAGGGTTCATCTTCCAGGACTAGGAGAGTCTAGAGGTAAGGACTGGTGTTAGGGTTCACCTTCTGGGACTAGGAGAGTCTAGAGGTAAGAATTGGTGTTAGGGTTCATCTTCTGGGACTAGGAGAGTCTAGAGGTAAGGACTGGGGGCTAGGGTTCAGGCTGGCCCGTCACCATGACAACAGCCTTTGGTGGATGCAACCTTTGGAGACCATTTCCTCATCCGTGGGTGGTCACAGAAGCAACCACATGGGATCGCTTACGTGGTAATGCGCGTAAACGTTTAGCCCGGCCCTGGCTAACACATGCTACCCACGGGAGGGCCTTTGTATTCCTGAACGGAGGGTGCCACACGGAAAGCGGGACTCTGAATGCCAGTCTGGTGCCAGACTTATAAAAATATGAATATATGCATCTTTTTAAAACTGGAAGGAAACAACAGATTGTTAATGATGGTTATGTCTGGATGTGTTTTAAAATTTCCTTCTTTAGTTTTCAAATATTCTACAATGAGTGTGAATTTCTATAATTGGGAAATTCTCACATTTTATATCCTAATTTTATCACAGAGTTCCGCAGTCTTTAACTTTCCTAATGATAATTTGTTCTGCACCTGAGTCTTGAAATCCCCTTCCTGATGGCTCAGTAATCTCTTCATACTGGGCAGGGTCCTACCAGGAGTGTCCAACCTTTTAACACTGTGACCAGACATCATCGTCTGCAAAGCTCACACTTAAGAATTGTGCAAAAAATTACACACACTTGAAGAAAAACCTCACGTTTTTGAGTATACGGTTTTGTGTTAGGCCACAGTCATTGCTACCCTTGGCTGCATTTGGTTCATGGGGTCCCCGGGTTGCAGGTTGGACACACTCCCTGTAAGACCCTACTCATCTGTATGTTATGGATGAAGAATAGAGAGGGCAAGCTGTTTGCCTGAATCACACAGCTGGTATGCTGCAGACTGGATTTATGGGCTCTCACTGCTGTGCCAGGCTGCCCCCAGTCCATCCGCACTTCCTATGATGCTTCTGTCCCACCCACTTTCTGTCTGGCTCAGCATACCTAAGTGTGTGTTGGTCACAAAGTTTCCCATCCCTGATAGGTCAGAAGGCCCCTCCTCTCTGCTGACAGGGCCATCATTCCACATGAGGTCGAAGCCCCCGACTCTCTTCTCCCTTCCTGTGAGTCTGGGGTGCAGAGGGGGAAAGAACATGCAGTCGGTGAGACTTTGAGACAGGACCGGTCCCTCCCACCTGAGTGAAGTGCCAGGCAGCTCTTCAACAGGGCCACCCTCTCTTCCTCCAAGGCCCTATTCACAGTTAATAATGTGCTCCTAATTTGTAGTTTCTGGTTTAAAATCTGCTTCCCTCCCCAACCCACGGATTCACCCACCCTTGACACTGGCCCTGTATTCTTTCCACTGGAGACACAGTGTTAAGAGTGGTAATTAGCCTCTTGGTGGATACCATGAGCCAGGTACTTAACGATGAATTGTCATGGTGAGTTAATCTGACAGCCCCAAGGAAAGTTACGCTGCTCTCTATACATGAGGAAGCTATGGCTCAGCAAGATGAAATGCCCGGCGCGGGGTCCCACAGTGGGAAACTGAGTGAATCCTGCTATACAGAGTTCTTGGGACTATGGACATCTCAGTTTCTCCATCTATGAAGTAAGTATCTCAAGGATCTGAGTCTCCTCTCCCTCGACAGGAGACCATCAGCCATAGATAGGGTACAAATGACAAGACCCCACCTGGCCTCCATGTCCACCACATGCAGGGTGTCTTCCAGCAGGCAGGTCTTGAGTTCATAGTCCTCCTGGCTGCTGGCTGTCAGCGAAGGAGATGCGTTGACTTCTAGGAGCCACCTGGGGAGGGCAGGGGATAATGGTGGGGAAGGTATCAGAGATCCTGCCTGAAGGTCTCATGACATAATACAAACGAGTCTCTGAGTGTCCTACAGCTTAGAAAAGCATCCAAAAGATGGGCAAACACACCCAAGTGAAGATGGGAAATAAATCCACCCAAGATGCAAAGGCTTGGCACAGCTATAAGTTCTATGGTTGCGTGGAGAGGACACTCAACAAGATGATAGAGAAAAATCCCACAAAAACCCATGTCTGGAAATGTTGAAACAATGGTTAGAGAGTTGGTTAAAGCTACCCCATGTGGGCAGAAAAGATATTCCTGGAAGCTGTAAGGTCACTGAATACGAATTCGAGTGCTAACGTGGGTTACCTCCCTAGGTGGTTAGCCAGACTATTACACTGCTATTGTTGGGTGCCAGGACTAGATGGTAAGACCCTATTGCTGATGACAGTGCACTCTGGTTGCAGGACATCGAAATGTCAGGCTGGGACTGTATGCTCCGTCCTTGCTGGCTAGCACCTGTGGGGCTGAAGGCACCGTGCAGGCTGGTAGAGGGGAGTTAACGGTTTTGCTCAGCTGTAAGTACAAAATGCTAGTACCGTCAGCATGCCAGATGTGCCCACTGGTGCAGCAGTGGCCCACTTGGGCCACAACTGTTTTCCAGCTGGATCTAAGGCCTGTTCTGCAGGAGGGAACTCATGTGAGATACTGTCAGTCAAGACAAAACCCTGCAGCAGGGAGGGTATAGGCCCTAGTGGGGAAGCTACTGCGGTTGTTCTGCTAAATGGACATTATACCCATGAAATGCCTTCTAAATCTAGATGCTTCCACAGACCAATTGTTGCTGCTTCGGCCCTGGCCTGGGAAGCCTCTCTCTGCAGATGGCTGCAGTTACTGCAGAGACTCATGGGGACAAAGAAATAACAATGATTACAGTGGCAATGCAGCCGAGTGCTCAGCCCTAAGAGAGAGAAAGTGATCAGACCTCTTTCACTCCCCCTGAGGCTCAGGTGGAGGAGTAGGCAGAAAGAATGTAAGGCCGGAGCAATGGGAAGAGTGAAATGCTGGCCCCTGCAGCTGCTGCTGTCTCCAAGTCAGAGAGACTGTGATTTCCTACAGGAGACCCTCACAAGACTGGGTCCACTCACAGTCCTTGTGAAGGGTGACAAGGGCTCACATGGCCTCCTGAGATGGGGGCTCTCTCTCCCTCAGTGGTGTCGCTGCCTGCGAGCTCCCATTCTCTAGAAACTGCTTAGCCTTGCTCCTAAGAGTAAAATAACCTCACTTAAACTCATTGGTTTCCCCAGCGAGACTTAGGTAGAATTGTTTTCTCTTTTTCTTGGTTTATATTGGCCTCTCTATCTGTGAATAGAAATAGACACTCCTCCCGGAAGGTCATGCACCATCAAATCTGCAAATAATTGGTAGAGGTCCCTTTAAAACCAGCATAGATTAGATCTCATTTATCCCTTTAACAGTCCCATATGGACAGATACTCTGATCAGCCCCAATTTACAGACTGGAAAACTGAGGCACAGTAAAAGGAAGCATGTCCAATTTTGCACATCTAAGAAGCAGCGGAGCTGGACTTCAAACCATGGTGTGTTTACTGGAATGTGCAGCCCATCCGGCTCTCTGGGCCACTCACTTACGGCTTGAGGTCCTGGTCAATGAGGATGTCATAGCCGTACAGTTCGAAGCAGTGCTTGTCACTGATGATCACCTTCTGCACGCTCTGAAGGCTCCTGATGAAGATGTTGTCCATGTCACTGAAGAGCGTCTCTACGGCCTCGGGACCGTGTTTGGAGGCCAGGTACTGTCGGAAGCGCTGGAGCATCCATTTGCAACCCTGAGGCCCAGGCAATCGGGGTGGGAGAGGAGCCCATCTGATCATCCTCGAATGAGGCCATGTGCAGGGCTCCTCCAGCCTGGCAGGAGGGCTGCATCTGAGCCCCGAGATTGGGGAGTTAGGGTGTGCCCCTCACGATGGAGTGAAGGCCTACATAGCTAAGAGGATGGGATGGGTCTCTGGCCCATGGCCATAGGTGGCTTCTCTTGGTGACGGCATTCGTAGCCTCTTAGGACTGAAAGGCAACAAGAAAGCTTCTGCCCCTAGGATTATATGATGTGAGATGAACCAGGGGAGGGAAAAACAAGACTAAGTGTGGGCTGGAAGCTCACTCACCCATGCCCCCTGATTTTATAGTTGGACCGACTTTCAGGCTATCATATGGATTGGTGATAAATAGGTAAATGATAGATAGATAGACAGACAGAGAGATATATAGATATATGATTGATAATCAGAATATCTGTATGATCTACCAATTGATGGGTTTGTTGATCAAGAAGAGATATCTAAGATATGAGGATAGAATACATTTTGCTTAGGGGTACATTAGTTTGACATTCAGATATTGAGGTTTATGCCAGATGAACCCCATCTCACAGATGGGAAGGGTAATTCTGCTCTCTCTGGTGAACTGTGGCCCGTCTTGGGCTCCATGTCACTCTGCTTGTCCCATCCACTTGGCCCAGAAGGAGGGCAGATGGATAGCTTCCTCACCTTTTTTGGGTGGTAGTCGGGAGACGTCTTCTGCACGGCAACATTGGTGAGGTGAACATCTGTCAGAGGTTGACAGTCAAGGGCTAGCATGGACAGAGAGGTAGCTATAGTCTCTGCTGCCCAGAGACTGAACTGAGACCCTGACCCTGTCTCGGAAGTTAACAAGAAAAGCTAAAAAAAAAACAGTGCAAAGTTTATATGCATGGGCTTTGGAGTCAGACAGGCCTGGGTACAAGTCCTGGGCACATCTCAGGGGATGTGAATTCTTGAACAATCTGGGTAAACTCTCTGAGCCTGTTCACCAGCTGTGCTGGCTCATTTTATGTCAACTTGACACAAGCTAGAATTATCTGAAAGGAGGGAGCCTCGACTGAGGAAATGCCTCCGTAAGATCTAGTTCTAGGGAATGTTCTTAATTAGTGATTGATAGGGAGGACTCAGCCCATGGTGGGTGGTGCCTCCCTGGGCTGATGGTCCTAGGCTGAGCAAGCCAGTAAGCAGCACCCCTCCATGACTACTCCATCGGCTCCTGCCTCCAGGTTCCGTCCTGACTTCACTCAGTGAGGGATTACAATGTGGAAGGAAGTATAGCCAAACAGGCCCTTTCTCCTCAGTTTGCTTTTGGTCGTGGAGCTTCATCACAGAAACCTAAGACACCAGCCTGTTGTCTGGGAGCACACAAAGCACACTGGCCTCCCAGGTTGTTTGGGGGATTGGATGAAGAGCCTCTTGAGTGCCTGGCAGAGCTGAGAGGACGATGCTACAATTTCCAACACACAAGACAACGCCTAACAAGTGCAGAAACCACCCCTTTGTAGGGATTCAGAGAATGGAACCAGTGTTGGGGAGGAAGTAGGGTGCTGAGGGACCCAGGCCTGAGAGTCTGCTATGTGTGTTACCACCATCGTCACCTCTAGTACAACCCTGTGATCCACAAAACGCCATCTTGTTTGCCCCGAACAATCTCTGTATCAAGGGTGACACTTTAGAGGCCCAGAAAAGGCCAGTGCCTGCCATTCGAAACCCTTCCTCAGCATTCTTCCCCTAGGACTGTGGAGAAAGAAGCTATGAGTTCCAAAAAGAGCC
>LOJH01007447.1:15519-30969 GCA_001685095.1 Ellobius talpinus
CACACACACACACACACACACACACACCCTCCTTCTGCCCTAGCTTTGCCAGGACAGTGTGATATCTGCCAATCAGATGGTGAAGAAGGAACTGTGCTTGAATGAATGATTGACGTGAGCACTGTGAAGATGCCAGAAGAAGGATGCAGAGGTTCTGCGAAGCTCAACCTGTCCGCTCCTGGGAATACGGGTAAACCTGAGTGCTGGACATCATGGAGATCACCATCCAGCAGAGACATTTGAGGGGCCCTGCTCTAAGCAGACCGCTCTCCAGAGAGTCTGGGATCCCCAGAGAGAAAGAACCGAGCAGGTCTTGAATAGGGATTCTCTATTGCTCAGATCCCAGGGAACCTGGCAAGTATCCTTGGGGTGGAAAAGTTCCCGGAGCTGGGGCTGGGGGCACTGACTGGAGGAGGGGACTGGAAGGGATGTCACTGGAAGGATACAATGGTCATCGATGCTATTCAGTGTGAAGCGGGTGTTGGAGAATCGGGCAAAGCCATCACGGTACAGCCAAGCCCGCAGAGGGATGTACTGGTGGGGATGAGGGAGAGAGAAAAGGGAAATAATGCTCAGAGTGTTTCCATGCCACCGAGTTTCTCACCTGTCTTCCTTCTATCCAGAAGGCCCTGCCTTCTCTCCCAAGCAGCCTTCAATCATTCCCTCTATGCCCACCCTGTGACTCCACCGCTTCCTTCCCTGGGGGTGCAAAAGAAGCAAAATGATGGGTCTACCACCATGCATGACACTCCACCAGGACCTCAAGGTCCTGAAGGATGGGCTAAGCATGAGACACTGAATACTTGTTCCCAGCAGCGTGTACACCATGGAGGTTTAAGCAGGTGCTGAATGAATAAATGAATGAATTATAAATGAGTGAAGGGAATACAGCAGGCTCTGGAGTTCAAGTGTCTGGGTTTGAATCCCAGTTTAGCTGTTTACCTGCTGTGTGACCTTGGGCAAGTCATTCAACCTCTCTGTGTCTGTTTTGGCTTTTGCTTTCCTGAGATAGGATCCTGCTATACAACTGGCCTGGAACTCACTATGGAGACCAAGCTGACCTTGAACTTGAGATCCTCCTACTTCTGCCTCCCAAGCACTCTTGGTTAACTTTATGCATCCATTCTCTCTGTAAACTGAGGCTGATAACTGAGGGCCTCACTGAGTTGTTACAGCGGAGTGAGCACCTGCTGAGGGCTGGGGCCTGGTGCTCAAGCGATGCTCAGCCCATGTTTGCTATGGTTACCTGCAGAGCTGAGTGAGAGAGGTGGAGACTACAGCTCTAGACATGGACAGTTAGGACGTAACACTAGGGACATCTGCCTCAGGGGCCTTCCTCCATGTCCCTGGGCTCACAGGAGGCCCGGCCTGGGTGACTCACCGACATCACCAGAACATAGACTCGCAGGTCGAACTTGCGGCCTGTGGGAAAGAATTGGTTTGTGTAACAGATACTGACTGGCTGTCAGACTGGGTTAGGCTTCAGATCATATCAGGGGATGGACAGACAGACATGCATCTACCTGTTTGAGGCTCTAAGCACAGCTACGCAGGGCGAGGTTGGGTGGGACAGTGTTGGAGCAAGGCTGGAGGCTTAGTGGCCGAGGAAGGCCCTATGAGAGGTGAGACTCACTGATAGACACACGGACAGGTGTAGGCCCAACCCAGGCTGGGTAGGACCTTCTGGCTGGACCTAGATACAGATGGGCAAAGGCCCATGGGAGAGGAAAGAAAGTGAGGCAGGTGGCAGAGGAGACAGGTGGCAGGGGCCAGGCCATGTGCAGATGAGGACAGTGATGCAGACAGGGCCAAATCGCCATGCAGTCTGTGGGGTTTGTTCTATAAACCACAAGGAGCCACTGGCTAGAGGATTTCCTTGCCACCGAGTTTCTCATCTGTCTTTCTTCTATCCGAAGACCCTGCCTCTCCATAGCAGCTGTCAATCATTCCCTCCAGGCCCACCTGCGCCTCCACCCTCTCCTTCCTTACGGGTGCAAGCGATACAAAATGAAGTGTCTATCACCATATGTGACACTCCAGCAGGACCTCAAAGTCCTGAGAGATGGCTACTGTGCTGGCATGGAGTCTAAGGGACCAGGGCAGTGGAGCACAATGAGGCCAGTTCAGCCACCCAGGAGGGAGACAACAGCAGCTAGGACTGGGACAGCAGAAAGAGAGGTGGCCAGATGGGCAGCTTTAGAACTGTGGGACTTGATGAAGAAGAGTAGAAAGGGGGCTGGAGAGACGGCTCAGGGGCTAAGAGTGTGGACCTGAGTTCAGCACTCGGCACACACACTGAGGGGCCCCCACACCTCCTTTATCTCCAGCTCCAAGAGATCAGTACCCCTTGCCTCTGCAGGCACCTGTACTGCCTACACCTGCACACCCTCACACAGACACAAGCACCTACACATCATGAAAATAATAAATACAAGTTAAAAACAAAAAAGAAAACAGTGGCAAGAAAGGACCAGACTGGCTTAGCAACTTGAGGGGGGAGAAGCCGTGGCCCCGGTGGAGAAACTGCAGAGTGAGCCAGACAGGGGAGCAGTTTTGAATCTGAGGCACATTGGTATGGAGTTGCTGGGAGAGTCCCAAGTGATCTGGGGTTCAAGGGCAAGGACTTGGCTGGGAACAAAGAGCTGGAGTCGCTGGGGGAGGAAAAAAAGAGGAGAGACCCAGAGGCTGCCCTCCACCAGGGGTCATTGTCAGGGGACAGGGAAGAGATTGGGGGGCGGCAAGTGGCATTAGTGTGGCTACAGTGAGACCCCTTAGGTAATTCATATGGGAAAAGCCCAGGGCAGCTGTCTGGGCGTCAGGAAGGGAACTGTGTCCCATCAGCCTCTGCGTTGGGAATGGCCTCTCCCAGCAGCATTCTTCCTCCATGCCTGCTCATAGGCCATCCCTGAGGTGTCCTGGTTTCCTGATCCCATGTCTCACTCTGTCCTCTTGCCCTTTTCTCCATAGCCCTGTGTGGCTGACCTTCAGGCTTCCTGCTGCCTATTCAGGGAGCGCAAGCTCTCAGAGCACAGCCCAGGACAGTGGCTGGCACCAAGGAGGCTCTTGGTAAGTGTTTCATTGGGTGAAAGCAGGAGTGAGTGGGCTGGCTTTCCAAGGAGAATTTCTCTGACCCCCGTGGGAGTGGGAAGAGCATGCCAGGCTGGGGGAATTACACAGGCCATAGGAGCGTACAGACAGGTCTCTGTCTCTGTCCCCTTCCAGGCCTGGTGACAGGCCAGGTCTTTGCTGACTTAGGTGCTCAGAGGATGGGACAGACATAACCCACCCACCTTACCTCCTATCAGGTAGGGGTTTTCCACATAACGCTGAGCCACATAGTTTTCCATTGGTATCTCGTCTTTCTGGTCATCAGAACTCTTCGTGTCCTGGTTGTGACAATGCTAATCAGTACCACACACTGAGAGTGCCCTGTGTACTGAGTGCCACACTGGGCACTACCTGGGGGATCTGGTTGGGTCCTCACGTCAATCCTCTCGGGTAAGAACTAATGTAATTCCCGTTCTACAGATGCACACCAGAAGCACAGAGAGGTGAGGTGACATGTCTGAAGTCACACAACTGGCCAGAGGGCCAGCAGGGATGTGGAGCCAAATGCAGTCTGTGCATAGAGCCTGAATTCCTCTTTAGACCTGGGCTGCCCACATATGGGTATTGACATTTACATTCATGGTGATACAAAGCAAATCAAACTGCATGCTGTGACATGGGCAAAACCCAAAGCCAGTGTCTGTGTGAAATAAGGCAGCAACAAAGGATCCATTTCTCTGAGTCACCAGATTAGCCAAATGCCTAAGAAAGCCAGGGGTGGGGGGTGGAGGTCAGCATGGAATGGGCATGGTAATATTTTGTTTGTGCTTTAACAAATAAAGCTTGCCTGGAGATCAGAGAAGCAGAGCAGCCAGCCACTAGTTCTTACCTCTATGAAATCCTCAGACTGAGTAGGGTATCCTGTGTCTACAAATCTTCAGGCTGAACCCTGAACTCCTTTCTCCTCCCACCTTATATTCCTCTTTCCTCCCAGTCATATCCCTTCCTGTCTCTACCATCCATTGCTGGGATTAAAGGTGTGAGCTACCACTGCTTGGCTCTGTTTTTCTTATAGACTGATTCAATCTCGTGTAGCCCAGGGTAGCCTTGAACTCACAGAGGTCCATCTGCCTCTGTCTCCCGAGTGCTGGGATTAAAGGTGTGTCATCACTGCCTGGCTTCTATGACTGACTAGCGGTTAGCTCCACACTCTGATCTTCAGACAAGCTTTATTTTTTTAAAGCACAAACAAAATATCGCCACAAATGGGTAGAGTTTTGACTTGGGTTGGTGCGAATGCCCTGGCCATGGGGTTTCATGACAAGTACACGAGATGATTGCTCCCAGTACTTCAGAACTGAACACCAAAAAATGGTCAAGGGGGGCTCAGTCAGTAAACCGCTGGGCGCACAAGCATGGCTACCTGAGTTCAGATCCCCAACACTCTCTTAAGAGCAGGCATGTAATCTCAGCACTGGGGAGGCAGAGACAGGAGGCTCCCTTGGACTCACTGGCCACCCAGTCTAGCTCAACAGGTGAGCTTCGGATTCAGTGAGAGGCCCTGTCTCTGAGGTAAGGGGAATAATTGAGGAAGACACTTAACCTCTGCCCCTCCCCCGACATGCATGCTAATGGGCAGAATGCTATTCTATAGAACACATGGTGTGTTCTATACAGTTTAATCCATCAAGGGAGGGGTACTGCTGGGGACAAAGGGGACAATGTGCCTGATAGGCAAGCAGCTACCACTGGACCATGCCCTCTCGCTCCTTCAATTCTTGGAGGAAATGAAATGAAATGTCAAAACTTTGGCCCTTCGTTGAGTTTAGTGGTGATCACTTACTGGGTTCCGTCAGAGAGAGGAGTGGAGGGAAGAAGGAAGGGAGAGAAGGGGGAGGGAGGGACTGAGAGAGAGAGAGAGAGAGAGAGAGAGAGAGATGGAAGGAGAGAGGGATGGGGGGACTGAGAGAGAAGGAGGGAGGGATGGAGGGAGAGAGGGAGGGAGGGACCGAGGGAGGGAGAGAGGGAGAGTCAGTCCCCCTTTGAGAGCTCAGTGCTTAGCCTGGGAGGAGAAATCGCCCATGCCATGGCTGTAGAAGTTCCAGCACAGTGCTGCCTAGAGGCCACCAGAGCAGGCCTGTCCCTTTCTCCTCTTTCCCACCAGCTCAGGGGACAGCAACACTCACAGGTACAACTCTCCCTGTGACCCCTCGACCCTCTCTCAGTGACCTCTTGAAGACCCAAGACCAAACCCCAGAATCACACACTCTCTGGGTTCACAAGCCTCCCAGCAGTAAGCACTTGGACTAGGGTCTCCTGGCTATCGGGACATTGCCCCTTCCTGCCCAGCCATGGCACCCACCTGGGCAGCCAGGGCTCTCCTTCCCAGCCCCCGCCCCTCACCACTTCTTCTCACATGGCTGCCTGAGGGGTTCACGTTGGCACGGTTAGGCTGTGCCTCCACAATGGTGAGCTTCTTCCCCACGGTGCCCAGATAGGTGTACGGGATACAATGGCATGTGTGTAATGGGAGAGGCATTGATTAAACGCGTGCAGCCTCTGGGAGCTGAGCCCTCCTGCTCCCCACCCCCAGCACCGCTGTCACCACCAGGGTTCAAGAGACCCTGGTCATATTTTTAAGAGCACAGCTAACTGGGATCCTTCTCATCAGCCCATCGGCCTTAGAAAGGGTAGGGAGAGGTCAGGATTTGAACCCAGAGCTGACGCTCTTGTGAGCACCCTTGGTAGGCAACCCCGTGAGTTCTGGAGGAAGGAAGGAGGGTGAGGCTTGGAAGAAGAAGAGGGGGGCTTACCTTCCTCCAGTCCATGATGTCCTTCAGTCTCCGGAAGAGAAAGATGCCCTTCCCCTGAGACCGGGCGACCTGATGTGGGGTGGGGGGATGGAGAAAGGCAGAGTTCAGTCAGGGTTCCTCACTCACCCCAATTCCCAGAGCCTTCCCCAGATCATATCTGTGTCCATCTTCCCGTGGGTGCCTGTCTCTGCCCAGAGGAATGGCCATTCAATCCCCGTGGGGCTGAAGGAAGAAAGTGAACTGGGCTTTGCTACAAAGACACACATTTGCATGAATAATGCAGAAGGACAGACAATTAAAAAACCATCTCGGCCAGTCCTGGAACATATCATCCAATGCTTTTTTTGGAAATCAATTTGCCTTCCTAATTAGGTTTTTGCTTCAGCTAATACTGGAATCATTCTGTCTTTACTGCACCCTGCCATAGGTAATTCATGGCCCCCCAGAGGCGAGGGGGCTGGGGGAGTCAATAGCTTGTTGTGTTCCTGCCTTCCGAAATGTTCACCTACCTGGCCTTGCACAGGAACGTTGCCAGCATGCTCACTACCCTTTCCATACCCCACAGCTCATTGGTACTGCAGGATAGTTTTGTTAAACAATCATTAAAAGGTATGCTGGCAAGTATGTAGGTGCGTGCATGCATACATGTGGTGTGTGTGTGTGTGTTGCAAAACCTGCCACACACTGACTGATCTAAATGACTTTCTGGAACCTTGATGAACGCTTCCGTGGCTCATTCTCAAGTCCTGTACTTTCATGGCTGCAAACCAGAACCATGTGGGTGCCGCTGCTGAATTCTGCTGCCAGCATGAGGTATAGTCTGGCGCTGGAATTGAACCCAGGGCCTTGTGCATGCTAGGAAATCACTCTACCAGCAAAGCCACATTGCCAGACCTTATAACTTTGACTTTATACCAGTGTGGCCACTCTCAGTCCTTATTCCTTAATCAGTCCTGCCTTGCCCCCAGGACCACATCATTATATACTGTTCACTGGTACCATTGTGAAGCATCGTGGTTAGTGGGTGATCTTCCACAAAGGTTCTCCTACTTCATTCCACCTGACAGACTGCATTTGATCAACTCTTCCTAGGGCCTCTGCCCTTGGCTGAGGTCTGAGTCCTTGTGGTGGTTCCAGGCTAATGCCATGTGATTGGCGCGAGCATCGGCCTTCAGGATGCCAGGAAGTCTGTGGCAGGGACTTGTGAGGGAAAGCCTGTCTTCTTCAAGAGAGAAGCAAGGACAAGGACCTTTATCTGGTGGCAGCTGGAGGTGTGATGAGGCGAAGGCTGGGCTGCAGGAACCATGTTGTGGCCCAGAGGAGCAGTTTGCCTGAATAAATGGTACTGTTGAGCTAGCCAATGAGCCATCCTCAGCTTGACTGTTCTCGTTAAGTAACGCCATACAGGGTTTAGGAACTTCAACGAGAACGGGTTTTTTTCATCTTTAGTTTTATTAATATCTAAGCAGATTTTAGCATTTTTTTCTGTGATGTATGCTGGCGACATATCTTGGGCATATTGGTCACAACTGTGGCTTTACCATCAGAAGAAATCACAGTCTTTTTATATCACGTGACAACTGTTTCATAAATGGCAAAGGCGTATCTGTGTGTCTTATGACTGTAGGGATGGGACATGCTGTTAGGCCCTTTAATATGCATTGATGAGGAGAGAAGATGCTAGATGGTGTGTGGGCTGCACCACGGCAGGAGAGTAACCCCTGGTGCAACAGCTCTCTCTCTCACCCATCCCAGTTGCAGTAGGAACTTCTCTCTCACCCTTTCCCCCTCCCTCTTTCTCTCCTTCCTTCCAGGTCTTTCTGCTCCACCTGCTTGGCCCTGCTCATTTTCTCCAAGAGGCACAACTCTGGCGTGTTCAGTCTTTCTTGACATCTGTTTCCTGGAGGGCCCAGACGGATGTGGTTTCCATAACCGTTTTTCAGCATAGCTGCTTTCTTTTGGAGTTTTCAAACTTTGTGCTTTGAAAACCCCATTCTTGATTGTGTTTTGTTTGGGGTTTGTGAGACAGTCTTGCTACATAGCCCTGGCTGGGCTGGAATTCCCTGACAGACCAGGCTGGCTCCAACACACAATTCTCCTGCCTCAGCCTCTTGAGTGCTGGGATTACAGACATGTGCCATCACCCCTGGCTGAAAACCACTGTGCTATCATGGGTATATGCTCCTCTCCAGCTTCATGACATTGATCAGATTTCATATGTCAATTGTGCCTCAAAATAAAATGGCTTTAAATAAAGCACTATTCTGTGACTTGGTTGGCACATGTCCCCACAAACACATGGATAAACAGTTCAGGAGCCCCACACTCTTGCTCAAGCCCCTGGGAGATGCCTTAGCGTGGGGAACAGCTCGAGATGTCCAAGATATCACAACCTGGGGCTTAGAGTGACTTTATGTATACACAGATTGATGGACAGGCACAGTCCTGACCCACACACTTGCTGCCTTGCACCCTAAGAGTAGCTAGAAGAGCCACAGTGGTCCTGGGGTCTGTGCCCTGCCCAGGCCCTCCATCCCAGCCACAATGGTCCTGGAGTCCATGCCCTGCCCAGGCCCTCCATCACAGCCACAGTGGTCCTGGGATCCATGCCCTGCCCAGGCCCTCCATCCCAGCCACAGTGGCCCTGGAGTCTGTACCCTGCCCAGGCCCTCCATCACAGCCACAGTGGTGATGGGGTCTGTGCCCTGCCCAGGCCCTCTATCCCAGCCACAGTGGTCCTGGGATCCGTGCCCTGCCCAGACTCTCCTTCCCAGCCACAGTGGTCCTGGAGTCTGTGTCCTGTCCCAGCCCTCCATCACAGCCACAGTGGTCATGGGATCCGTGCCCTGCCCAGGCCCTCCATCCCAGCCACAGTGGCCCTGGAGTCTGTGCCCTGCCCAGGCCCTCCATCACAGCCACAGTGGTCATGGGGTATGTGCCCTGCCCAGGCCCTCTATCCCAGCGTAGGAGCTGGGATGCAAGGGCAGGTGGAGAAAATTTGGATGTGTGTGATTTCTTTTATCCTAGACTGGACTTAAATTCTGTTTGTTTTGTTTTCCTTGTTTCGGGGCTGAGGGTTGAACCTAGGGCCTCAGGCAGGCTGGGCAAACACTTTACCACTGAGCTGTGTCCTCAGTCCTTAGACTGGACTTTCCATGGCCAAGCCCAAAGACCTACATATTTGTTTGCTTGAACTTTTTAAATTTTTTTTCATTTGTATGTGTACATTTATGTGTTGGGGCACACACAGCTGTGTGGTCTGGGTACCAGTTATGTGCATGTGTGTGTAGAAGTCAGAGGTCACCCTCAGATGTCACTCCACAGAAGCTGCTCACCTTAGTTCTTCATTTTGAAACAGGGTCTCTCTGTGGAGCTCAGCTGTCCTAGAACTATGTAGACCATGGTAGCTTCAGAGTCACAGCGATCCAACTTGTCTCTGCCCCTCGAATGCTGGGATTAAAGGTGCGGGCCATTATGCCCAGTTTATCAGCTTTACTTTTGAGGCAGGAGTTTTCACTGGGATCTGGGGCTCAGTGATTTAGCCAGGCTGACTGGCCAGTGAGCCCCAGGGATCCCCCGTCTCTAACTCCTCAGTGTTGGTGGCACAACCACCACATCTGGGGTTCACATGAGTGCCAAGGCTAAAACTCTGTAGCCAAAGACGACTTTAAATTCCTGATCCCCCTGCCTCTACCTCCCAAGTGCTGGGTTTTCAAGCCTGTTCTACCATGCCCCAGAGTCCAAAGGCCTGTTTTTATTATCCCTAAGAGAGTAAAGCTGGGGGTGGGTGGCCCCAGAGCCCCAAGAGTCTACAGAGCAGTATTGTGGTAGGGGTGGGGCATTGCCAAAGCCCCCTTCTATTTTCTGTGCCTAAGAGGATGCCTAAGAAGAGGGTGAGGGGAAAGCAGCAGGGCATAGTCTTCTGTGGGGAACGGAAGAGGCTTGGGATTGGCTGATGAAGATGTAGGTAGCCCTTTAGCCCAGGTGCCTGGAGGGGGTGGACTTGGGCAAGGTAGTACAGAGGAAAACACACTAATCCATGATGTCCCCCAGGAAGGTGGTCCCAGAGTCCTGAACGGGCTGGTGAGGCCCTGCGGTGGCAGCAGGATGAAGAGGATGAGCAGAGCAAGACAGGCAGCCCCAGCTGCGTCGGGCGGGACCTTCTGCTAATTGGGAACCAGCAACTGCATATTAAGTTGCTTCCTCTCCCAGCGCGCTGTCTTTGTTAGCGGCAATACCGTGACAGCTGTGGGTAGAGCTGTGCATGCGTCTCCCATGGCGGAGGTGAGGTGTGCTGGCTGGGGACTGAGAACAGGTGGCTCCTGCTACTCAGCTGGGCCTGGGGCTCATTTCCTTCCTCTTTTTGGAGATAGGGTCTCAGTGTACGGCCCAAGCTGTCCTGGAGCTCACTGTGCAGCTTAGGTGGGCCTTCAACTTGTAACACTCCCCCTGCCTTTGCCTCATGAGAGCCTGGATTTTTAATTCTGTAACTGCCATCTGAGAGCTGTGTGAGCCTGAGCTAAGGCCCACTGGGCCACCTACTGCTTCGTCTGTAAGCTGGGGCAGTGCTGACCTAGGAAGCTGTGTATGTTAGGCACAAAGCACACAGGTTAGAGGAAAGGCTTGGAGTTGGATGTACAACAGCGGCCATTTCTCCTAGCATTTCCAAGATAGGAAACGGACCCAGGAAACTCTGGTCAGTGTCACAAACATGTGTGGCTGAGAGTAGTGCTGCCTTTAATCCCAGCACTCTGGAGTCAGAAGCAGGGGCATCTCTATGAGTCTGAGGCCAGCCTGGTCTACATAGTGGTTCCAGGACAGTCAGGACAAAATAAGCAAACTTGAGTGTGCACACGCCTTACCCAGGAGCGGGTTCAAAGGCAGAAACACTGGGCAGATGGGTGAGCCTGAGCACTATGGTCTGATTCACATAGAGGAACTTGCTCTTGCTGCTGGTCTTAGGTGACACTGAGTGGCAAAATTGAAAGGCAGGGCCTGGAGAGACAGCTCAACAGTTAAGAGCACTTGCTGCTCTTCCAGATGACCCAGGTTCAGTTCCCAGCACCCACATGGTAGCTCACAACTGTCTGTAACTCCAGTTCCAAAGGCTCCAATGTCTTCAGACCTCTGTGGACATTGCACAAAAGTGGTGCAGACACACATGCAGGCACAACATGCATACACATGAAATAAAAGTAAATCTAAAACATTTCCTTAAAAATAAAAGAGTAAAAGGCAGTGGTTCCCAAACACACTGCAGCAGAACCAGGTACAGGACTCCCCAAGAGTCTGGTCCAGGAGGCCTGAGAGGCCGGCAAAGGTGCTTTCCTGCCATGTCCCAGGGTTCTCTATGGGAACAGAAGCCTCAGGGTGTGGGTGTGGAGGGAATGCCCCACACCAGACTCCCCAGTCTGGGAGCTTAGACAGGACACCCATGATGGAATAGTTCCAGACAGAGTAGCTTCTTTTTCATGGAACCTCAAAGGGACAGGAGGCATTCCTTCCTGGGACCCCAGGCCCCACCCCGCCCCAGACTCTCCCTGCAGAGGCACTCACAGGCTTCATGATCCAGGTGATTCCGGGGTTCTTGCGGAACTCCTCCACAAACAGATGGTACTCGCAGGGCATCTCAAAGGTTTTAGGGAAGAAGTCACACTTGGCTGCCTCCACCTTCCCTGCCTCGCGTTCCAGATGCTTCCGGAAGCGCTTGAGGTTCTTCACCATGTAGTTCTTCCTGGTAAGCTGAGCAGCAGGGAACAGGGCAGATGTGAGCCTCCTGCTCCCTGCCTTGCCCACATCTTTTAGAAACAATATTTCATTACCTTTATTTATGGGAGGCAGCTAAAACGAGAGAAAGAGGACACGATGACCCCCTTTCTGAGCTTTTCCCTCAGCAGTCAGTTTCCATTTCCCCCCCGAATTAGGACATTTTCCTTCACCAGCAGTGAGTTTCCACCATGTACCACAGAGGGAAAAGAGTGTTGAGACCACTCTGACCCTAGCCAGCCAACAATTGCTTCTCTAACCATGCATCAAGACAAGGTCCCTATTAATGGTTGCTTTCCTACTTGCGCATCAAGGGTGGGGTTTCTGTTACAACCACTTCTGTGTTTATGGACAGAAACAACAACCCAAACCCTACAACAGAAGGGACACACGGACACCTTAAGATCAATAGAAGGACTGACATGGTGGCCCACACCTTTAATCTCAGAGGCAGGTGGATCTCTGTGAGTTTGAGGCCAGCCAGGTCTACACAGAGAGTTCCAGGAGAGCTGGGGCTACATAGAGAAATCCTGTTTCAAAAACAAACAAACAAACAAACAAAAGACCAATAGAAAAAAAACCCAGGCTCCCTTAGAGTCAGCGATACCTAGCTCAGGGCCCCTCTCTGTCTAGAGAGCTCCGACATTTGTCAATAAGCTTCACTTTTGTTTTGAGTCCTTTTCCAATATAGTGATCATTTAACTGATAGAAGCCACTAGTATCAGAGGTCAGAGAGCAACCTCTGGGAGTCAGTCTCTCCTTCTACTATGTAGATCTTGGGGACTGAATTCGGGTCCTCAGGCTTGACCACAAAAGGCTTTATCTGCTGTATCCTGCCCACCTTTCAATCCCAGCCTCCACTCTCAGCCCCTCAGAGTAGCAGGGACAATCAAAGGACCCCAACAGACAGCCTGCTGGTCTAGCACCATTCTCACATCTCAGGCCTGGAAGCTGAGGCTCACCTCATAGTGGTTCCGGAAGTGGCTGATCCGCACGTGCTCATCCATGTAGGTGTGGTCAAAGTTCTCACGCAGCCAGCTGACGTCACACCAGTAGAAATCCCACTCACCTTCACTGCAGTGCGAAGACACAGGTCAGACCTGAGGACTGAGGATTTCTGGGGTCTCACAGCACATGAGTGGGTGGAAGGGGGAGTGCTGGCCACAGGTACTGTCTTCCCTGAGGCACCAGCAGACGCACCCACCCTGTGCCCAGAGTGCCTTATATAACTTCTCAATAGACTGGTCACACCTGCTCCATCCCAACCATTTACAAAGATGCAGGGACACCCTGTACCCCAAAGGTCCACCCATCGGGCACTCACTGTTGCCTCTTCAGGCTGCGTTACAGGGTGGTAGAAGAATAATCCACCCTCTCTGCCTCTGCCCTGCTACCTTACTTTGGATGTTGATTGTCCCCAAAGGCTGGAGTGTTAAAAACCTGTGGCAACAATGGGAGGTGGAAAAGTCCTTAAGGGTCGGGGCCCAGAAGAAGGATATTAGTTTATTGAGGGACATGCTCCTGACTAGCTCTGGACTTCTGGCTTCAGGCTTTGCTCCCTGGATACCATTAATTGCCCCCATGCTGTTCTGCCTTGCTATAGGCCTAAGAGGAAAGGGTCCAACTGCTCATGGGCCAAGACCTCCAGAAACAAATAAACCTTTACTTTAAAAAACAAGGCAGGTGGGGTGTCTCTCTATGTAGAGTTGACTGGCCTTGACTTCACAAAGATCCTCTTGCCTCCACCTCCCTAGTGCTGGGATTAAAGGTGTGTGCCACTACTCCCAGCATCCCTTCCCAGTCTAACATAATTTCCCATTAAGTGGATTGTCTTGAAGATATTTTGGAAACTATGGAAACCTAACTAAATGCCCTCCACCCCTGCTTTTTTTTTCTTATTAAAGCCAAGTAGGCTGAGTTTTTGAAAAACACCTTGAGTGAAACAAAAAGCAGTGAGGAGGTGGCTACCTAGAGTGAGGAACAGAACCAGTCCTGACCTTGACCAAGTCAGGAAGAGCGCCCTGGTCTATTTTGTCTCCCAAAGGCCTGCACTGTCTCTTTCATCCCAGCGCCTACAGGCCTCAAGGACAGGGAGAAGCCATAAGAACCTTCTTTGGCAGATGGCACAATGAGTTCTCAATGTGTGAGCAAAAATGACCACAGCTGACTGCTGACACGCAGTGACCTTGACATGGATGTTTCCGGGCTGATGTCCCAGCATCACAAGGACAAACCACTCTGCTGTGGCTATGGTGAACCCTGACCTGTATGCAGGAGCTGCCAGCCAAATGTCCGAGTAGCTGAGAGCTGAGGTTTCTGTAAAACAAGGGGAACAGTGGCCGACAAGTTCCGTTGGGTGTGTCACAGTTCCCAGCAACAAGGAGATTGCTTCTTAATTCCTCTCAGCTGTGGGATGGGCACATCTCCTGAATCCCAATCATGCATAGGAACTCAGCCTTCAGGGGCGCGGGGGTGGGGGTGGAAGTCTTTGGTCTCTTGTAGGGGACACTGTGTGGGAATGTCTCTGAGGGCCCCAAATTTCCAACAAGCTCCAAATGGCTTTTTAAAAGTTTAATAACCACATTCTTGCTCTTAATTGGATGTTAAGTAAGAAAATAACACGTACTGAGGCAAGCTGGTAATCACTGTCACCCAATGCAAAAGGTTGGTGCTTAAGTCTAAACAAGTGCATTTCTAGGGAAATCCCAAAGAAGTCATGTGGGCTAGGATATGGCTGGCCTGTGGGGTGGGGTGGCACTATCAGGAGTTACCCATCTCCAGGTCAGGAAAGCATAAAGGGGGGGCCAGCAGGATGGAGGAAGTAATGGGGATTTGAGCAAAGTACAATGACGTACATGATGGTGTGGCAACACCATCGGGAAACTTACTATTTGGGATGCTAATTTAAAAAGTTTAATAAAATTTTCCACTTCCAAGTTTTGTTCTGAGTGTCTTTTTAAACAGGAGAAGGGGATGAATAGATGTTTCTATAAAGATCTGCTCATGACCCACATGCGCAGGAAAATGTGTTATCATTAATCACCAAAATACGAAAAGCCAGCATGGCATCCCAGGAAACATGTACCTGGAGGGCAAAGTTTTGAATGGATAATGATGAGCACTGGCAAGGATGTGAAAAACTGGGTTATATTTGTTGCTGCTGGAAATGTGAAGTGGGGAGGCCACTTCAGAGGATTCTACTGCTTCCTCAAGAATTTAAATGTGAAGTTACCACAAGACCCAACAATTCCACATGTAAGTCTTTCTCCCAGGGAAATAAAAAAATACCCACTCAAAACTTGTACATGAATGCTCACAGACTTTATTTATAATGATATTAGTGTGGAAACAGCCCAAATGCCCTTCTGCTAATGAAGAGATGAGGACAATATGGTATGAAATGGAATATAATCCAGCCAAAATAGGGGCAGGGGTGGATATTCTGATGTGTAGCCTAGAATGCACAAGGTCCTGGGTTCCACCTCCAGCACTGGGGATGGAGATAAGGAACTGATACAAATGAATCCATGCTCGTCATGGCTGCACCTTTGGAACAAGAAGACCACCAGACAAATGGGGCAAAGTGTCTCGTACCTGTAATCCTGGCACTCAAGAGGACCACTGAGAGTTTTAGGTCAGCTTAGGCTACATAGAGAATATCAGGCTATCCAAGGCTACCAACAGGAAGCTGACTCAGGACAGGAGGGATGGGGAGGAAAGAAGGAAAGGAAGACAATGGCAAAGGGTAATTGTGCAGCTCCGTTTATATGAGGTATTGAGTAGAACAGATTGAAGTGGAGGTTGGGGCTGCAGGGAAAGGAAC
>LOJH01007448.1:0-10035 GCA_001685095.1 Ellobius talpinus
CTTTATTAAACCAATGAAAGTAACACATAGACAGATGATCCTCCTCCATCAGCAGAGCCCATGTCACATGACTATAGTCAGGTAGTAAAGGAGGATGGGAAAGCAAGTTTTTGCCTTCTGCCAAAAGTTGTGTGTGTTCATGAGAAGGAGAATTTTGCTATCACATGTTAGGAGAGAGGAGTTGGGGAGCCAAAGAGCATAGCAGAGGCCTGATCAAAGCACTCAGTCTGACTGAAAAAGTGTCTCTTCAGAAATGTAATACCATAGGAAAATGCTATAATTAAGACGTGTTTTTTAAAAAGACATGTGGAGTTTAGGATGTGGCTTGATGTAGCTTTATTGGTAGGGTAGGCACTTAGTATGTGTAAAGCTCTGAGTTCAAATCCCAGCACCCCATAAAACCAGTGTGGTGGTTCATGGCTGTAATCTCAGAACTCAAGATGTACAGTCAGAGAGGCAGGGGAGAAGAAGTTCAAGGTCATCTCAGCCACATAAGTTCAGAGCCAGCCTGGGCTACATGAGACCCTGTCTCAAGCAAACAAACAAGGCATGTGTATGTTTGAAGGGAACAAAACAGAAGTTGCTAAGAGTTTGGGGTGATTAATGAAGGCTTTCTGGGGAGGTGATTGATGACTGGGCTCATCTTAATGGATGGATCTCTGGTGTGTGTGTGTGGTGCAACCTAGAGCTATAAGAGCAAGGACCGTCAGAGTCTGTCACATGCCTTCTCAATGAATAGCTAGCTTAGAAATGGGAGCTAATGGAGCAGGAAAACAAGAAGAAAAGGCAGGTTGGAGTGCCCTGGTGAGGATGCCACAAGAGAGCAGCTTGGGAAGTGCTCAGGGCACCCAGGCCAATGCTGTCTGCACAGTGGCTAGCCTTGTGTCTCTTTTCCTTCCCAGCTCTCCTCCCTTTAAATGTCCTAATTGGCTGAAATGTTTGTAAGAAACAATGTTTTCAGACTTTGCAAAGCCTGATTCTAAAGGCACGTCTCTTCATTTTGTGTCTGTGTGTATCTGTGTGTGTGTGTGCACACTTGTATATATGAAGGCCAGAGGTTGACATTGGTGTCTTCCTTTAAAAAATTGATTTTTAAATTGTACTTATTTATTTTATAATTTATGTATACATGCGTGCATATGCCATGTTGCGATATGTCGAGGTCAGAGAACAGCTTGCAGCAGTTGGTGATCTCCTTCTACCAGGTGAGTCCTAGGCATAGAACGTAAACCTTCATGCTTGGCCTGGCCGCAAGTGCCCTTCCCTAAGGAGCCATCTCTCTTGCTCTCTACCCTACCTTCTTCTTTCCTTTTTGAGACAAGGTCTCTCCCTGAACCTGGAACCAGGTGGCCAGCAAACTCCAGGATCTCCCCATCTCTACTTCCCTAGCACTGGGGTTACAGTCAGACACTCCTAAACCCCGCTTTCTATGTGGGCGTGAGGGATCCCAACTCTGGTCCTCATGCTTTCACAGAACCTTGCAGACTGAGCCATCTCCCTCTAGAAACCCCATTCGTCTTTTTTAAAGAAATGTCTTCAGGTCGTAAAGGCAGCCATCACCCTTAGTCCCTAACCTCACCCCACCAAGTGGCCGAGGCCATGGGTTCTTCTTACCCTTTCATCTCTAAGGTCCCCTGCCCAGGTACACTTATATCACTCCCCTGAGAGGTTCCTTCCCACAGAGCCATAATAATCCCCTTACTGCTCCTATCTGACCATTGCACTCATGGTGACCAAAGGAGATTTCCAAACGTCCTCATTGCATGAGGCTTTCCAGTGTTTGGTTTCCATGGCTGGGACAGAAAGCTCAGCCTTGCTGAGGCTGCCTTGGCCACCTTGCACAGGAGACCCCTTCTGGTCACCGCTGGCCAGCCAAGAACCACCATGAGTCCAGCCATGCCTTGAATATGACTTTATGCACCTAAGCCCCAGGCCTGGGTACAGAGCCTATACCCTCATACTGCTGGTTTGTTCTTATCTGTTAGGCCTCAACTTAAATGTCACATCCTCTGAGAGATTCATCTTGTATCAGCCTGTGCCTTACCTCCCCAACCTGGCATTTTCTCTGTGTAGTTTCCTGTTTATTTCTCTTCTGTCCCTACCACAATAATCTATACATGATTTGGATGTACACACACACACACACACACACACACACACACACTCTTCTAGAATCCGATTCTGAGGAGGTACACATTTTATTAGTCTTTTTTGAATTTACATTTATCGCTTCTGGCCCAGAAGTGCGCAGTAATGCTTCCTGACGGAGCAAGGCCATTTGGCCCCATGCCGGAACTCTGCTACTCTTTCAGAAGTGCTCTCTCTACCTAGACAGGCAACCTCTGAGCCCAGACTTGACTCAGGCTGTCCTACCTGAGGTAGACTTTGAGGTTCTGTAGACTGTGAACCCTGCTGGCCTACACTCGGCCATCCCAATAAGGCAAGGGATGATACATTTCATCTTGTGTGGCTCAGTGAAATTAGTCTGTCTCTCGAGTCACCTCTTCCAGTGGTGAGGACTCTACCCCCTGGGTAGAAAATTAGACAGGTTCCCCTAGGTCTCCCTTGCAGATGTCTAATGGAGTACGAAAAGCACTGGCCTCCGAAGTAGGAGCACTGCCTCCTCCCCTGGCCTGTGTAACTTTGGTCCTCCTTTTCCTTACCTGCAGAATGTGAGGGGCAGTCCCTGTTGTCGAACAGGACTGTGGGAGTGAAATCTGTGCCTGCCTGGGGCTAGCTATTCATCCTGGAAGTATATTTCCCAGCATGCCTTGTCTTCATTTGGAAAGATGGGGCTGCCTCAGAAACAAGAGACCCAGATCAATACAGTTGCCTAGACAAGGTTTCTCCATGAAGCAATGGATCAGATAGTCCTGGAGCTGGACCTGGGGGACCATCCACCTGATGATGTACTTTGCACACTCCCCTGTGGTCTAGAGCTTAGACTTGACCCTAAAAGAGTCACCATTCAAATAATGGGTTGAGGGAGAGCTAACATTACAGAGGGCCGGTGCTGACTCTGCCTGTTCACTCTGAGATGACTCCAATGAAAGAGTGGCTGCTGGGAAATTCTTCTTTCTCCCAGTACCATCTATCGCCCTTTGCAAAAATGCCAGCTCACTATTAAAGCCAGGCTCTTGTTTTAAGAGCAATTAGGACACAGTGGCTGGTCATATAGGTCAAAAAAAATCTAAAGGTTTCCTCTTTTGTCTCTAAGGCAGGAATTTTAAAGCTCAAAACTAATAACATTTTGAGTAGGATGTTTTTTGCCATGAGAAAGGATTTTCTTGCCCACTGGAGGAAGTTTAACAGCATCTTCTAGCCTCTACCCACAAGATGCTAGTAGTACAACCCCCCATTTGTGATAACAGATTATATCCTCAGACAGTACCTCTATGAGCAAAATCCCCCCCAACCGAATATATACACCGGTAGAGAAACACTGCCCCAAGGGAAACAATATCCAAGCCACTGGGGTGCCTGGCTGCAGAAGAGTCCATGCTTCTGCACACTGCCTGGGTGTGAGAAAGCTGACTGAGACCACACCTGTTATGATGCTTCTTCCCTGACCTAGCCTGAGAAACTCTGAGATCAACACGCTCCTCAGCTGCGAAGATTGGTTTGTCTGAATAAAGGGGATGTCCATGAAACTGGGATGTGTATACAGAGTGAGTAATGATGGGGGGCTGTCGGGAGGGCTGGTAAACACGCAGCAAACCCAGCCTCTGACTCATAGCTCTTTAGGAGTTATTCATTCATTTCTAAGTCGTATGGTATTTATATTGTAGCTGTTATACAATGTGTCTCGTCTACGGTCTATTTATATGTCTGTCGCATTTGGTGTTATAGATCTTACTTGATTTATACATTTTAATATGTACTAGTGCATCTTTATTCTTCTTTTGCATATATGTATGTGCATATGGGGAGGTATGTGTACGCATGTGTGCAGTGGAAAGGTTCACAGGCTCGTGAATGCATGCATGTGGAGGCCAGAGAGCAACCTCAGTTGTCCTCTGGAAGGCTCTTCATTCCTCTGAGACAGAATCTTTCATTGGCTTGAAGCTCAGGGAATAGGCTAGGCTGACTGGCCAGCAAGCACCCAGAGCCTGCCTGACTTTGCCTCCCTAGCAGATTGGGCTTGTAAATGCATGCTTGCCAGGCAGTGGTGTCACACACCTTTAATCCCAGCACTCGGGAGACAGAATAGGCAGATCTCTGTGAGTTTGAAGCCAGCCTGGTCTACAGAGTGAGTTACAGAACAGCCAGGTCCACACAGAGAAACCCAGTCTCAAACAAGCAATAGAAACAAACAAACCAAAAGGACATAATTTCAGGCCTGGTACTTTCTTTATTACCCCATCCATGTCAATCTAAATATTAATTAATATATGGTTATATATGTATGTAAAATTTGATATTCACAACCACCCATGATGTAGATGGTATGACAGACACCATTTTACAGATGGGAAAAAGTGATATTTGGGAAGCCTTAGTATTTTTCCTGGGTCATACAACCTGTACAAGGATAATGTTGGAACTCAGCTCATTAGGTCTTCAGGACCGTGAAGAGTGGTTAGGGAAAAAAAGGTCTGTCCTCAGATCTTTCCTTCCATCCACCAATTTAGGAACAACCTTTTCATCAGAACATTGTTTTTGTGGGATAGATACATGTGGCTTTTCATAGATCTGGCCTCACCCAACGTCATGGAGACGCAAGAGTTCACAGCATTTACCTCGTCTCCCTTCGCTCCCCACGTGTGGTGCAGAGAGTTGATGCTTTCTAACCCTCTCTGCGGTTTGCTTTGCCCTGTCGACCGCGTACTTCTGGCAAGATTCAGCATTTGAAGAGGAGTGAAAACCCTTCGTGCCTCTTAAGGAATGGAAACTCTATCTCAGCGTTTAACTCTGGAGAGGAATTATTTCTTGCCCTCCAATTTCAGTCCCCAGGAGCAGCAGCTGTTGTGAGAGGGCACGTGTGTCTGTGCTGGCGCTTGTGTACACATCCCTCCTCTTTGTTCAGGGCATAAGTGTGTTAGTGGATGGTGTGGATAAGATGAGCAGCCCTTAGAGCTGGGTCAACGCTCCATGCTGCTATAAGCACGATACAGCTGACAAATGCCTTCTTTAGGAAATTGAGTGTGGTATGTGTTTGTATGAGAATGTGGACTGTTGTGTACACATGGGGTGTGTGTGTGTGTGTTTGTAGGAGATCTCTACTGGTAAGTGGGGCTCTCACAATCAGTGTCTTTGGTAGCATTTGGAACGAGCCTCCGAGTGAGAAAGTCGTTAGCTTTATCATGGGTTGGATCCTGAAATTATTTATATTGGAAAACGTGCCATGTAGTCTTACTCTAAAAGGGAATGAAGCTTTGAGGCAAGGAACAAAGGAGTGAATGTTTGGGTGATGGCTCGCCTTGCTGTGTCTGCCGAGATAGCTGATTAGGCAGCCTTCAAACACCGGCCGTGTCTTCTCAAGGTTGTGCATATCATAATTGGCCGAAAGCGAATTCCTTTGCTTTACCTCCACTTTAAAGGAAAATGACTGCTCTCACCTGCTAGAGCTCCCAAAATATTTTCCAGCATACATGGCTTGGCCTTTTGGCTTGCAGGCTGTTGCTGTGTCTCCATCCCTGGTGCTGGTCTGTCGGTTGGTCCTCAGAGGCCCAAAGCCTTTTGTGCAGTCCCTGTCTTGTTTTACATTTCCAAATCGAGAAGATGGCTGTGGTCTGGGCATGCATGCCTGGTGAAGAATGATACGGCTCCATGATTGCCGGGCAAATTGGGTGCTCGCGATAGCATACAGCCTGCCAACACAGGATTGGCTTCATTTAAGGTTTTTTTTTTCTCCTTGAGGTGAAATGAACCAATTTAAAGTATATACTCCGATGATGCTCAGTTCATTTACTGTTTTATGTAACTGTCAACCCGTCTGGTTCCAGGACATTGTCATCATACCCCAAGGGAGACCATGTACCCACTAAAGTTGTCACCTCTATTGGTTGCTATGCAATAGCCCTAGGTAGCTCTAATCTATCTCCAGGGATTCAAACAGTCTGGCTATCATGGAATCATACAATATATGACCTTTTGTGTCTGGCTTCCTTTTTAGCATAGGGCTTTCATCTGTCATGCAGTATCTGCCAGACCTTCTCTCCCCTTTGGGCCCAATTGTACACTGCTGTATGAATAGAGCCCGTTTTGTCCATACATTCATTTGTCTCTTGGTGCTTTCATTGTTCCTCCTACCTTTGGGCTGTAATGACGGCGCTACTATGAGCATCCTAATACAAACACTTATTTGGTCTCTGTGTGAGCATCCTAATACAAACACTTATTTGGTCTCTGAACTTAGCTCTTTGGACATACACTTCGGAGTAACAATGCTCAGCAGCCTGGAAGTTCTGTGCTTTAACGTTTTGAGGACTTGGGGCTGGTGTTCGTGATTTAGACTTGGATTGCTGTTAGGACTCTGAGAGAGGATTGGTTGGAATCATGAATTCTAAATGTTGTAAAGAACTTTTCCACTCCTTACCTGTCGCAAGAGTCTGAAACCTGCCTCCAAGAAGCCCCTGCTTCCTCTCCACACAGTTCTAGCACAGAAGATGCCTGCCTCCCTTGGATGGCCGTTTCCCTGATGGCCATTCCTGTCTGATGGCTTACAGTACCCTGCTCCACTGAGAAGTTCCTACCTGGAGTCTATAACCTTTGGGGATTTACTCACAGCAGAGTTTCAAGGTCAAGAAGGAGTTTGTAATTTCCAATAGCTCTTTAAAATTCTAGAGTGACCCATCGGGATCTTTTCTTCTGCCTTGAGCTTTTGGAGGTTTGCCAGAACATCATTACTGAGTGACTGTAGCCTTCTGTGAACTGTGGATACCCAGACACCAGGACCAGACAAGGCCATGCTTCCCAGTGTTCCCCTATGAGAGGACAGAGCTGAGGCTGAAAGTTTGTGTGGGAGGAGGTGGAAAGCAAAGAACCAGGCAGGTCACTCCCACTGGCCCTACTTGCCCTTCATCTTGAACATCTGTGGTTAACTGCAGATACCAGAAGAATTTGAACTTTTGGTTTGTGGAGAAGGGCTGTTTCTGAGGGACCTGAGAAAACCCTTGAAAGTTGCATAACTTATAGAAAAATAATCCAGGATCAGCTCTTTTTAAAAAATAAGCCATTTACAAAATAATATAGAAATGTGCAAATCTCAAACTAGTACCTGCATATGAACTATGAAATATATAACAAGAAGGAAAAAATTACCTATGGTTTAGGAACCGGGATACTGGTTACCTTTAGGGGGTAGAGCCTGGAAGCACGAGGTGCTGCCTTGTTCTGATTCTTGATTTCAAACAGCTCTTTGTAACATAACTAAATACACAGTATTGTTTAATATATGTCCAGCCAAGGAGGGTTTGAAGTGATGCAGTCTGATGCAGGAGTCACAAAGGTATAATTTATTAAGGGGTTCTGTGGGGGGAAACAGACTCACGGAGCTGGGACCAAGGGAGCTGGGGAACAACCACATGCTGTTTCATGCCTCCTGACCCCATCTTCACAACCTGAGAGAGAGCCTGACCTTGTCTCTCTCCTCTTAAGAGGTCAAGTCCACAGACAAGAAGCCACACTTTAAGGCCGGTTCCCCAAAGCTATTGTCGGAATGAATTCCCACAACACCAGTCAGCAAAGCATTGTGTTTGTAAATGGCTTTTGTATGGGTCTCCTCAGCATCCTCTCCCTACTCTTCCATTGGAGATTGCCCTTGTTCACAGTTGGTCCATGTGCTGTGGGTGTTCTGTCTGGCATACTCTCTGGTGCCAGAAGCAGGCACAGAAGTCAGGGACCAGCTAAGAAATGAGCATGTGATTCAACTCAGGCAAAAGTCTACCCTGAGACCTTTTATAGAACCACTGTGTTTTATGCACAGGTAGGGTAGAACTTTCAGCTGTTGGGGCTGCCTTTGCCACCACATGCAAAGTGCCAACTGGAAATGAAGCCAGTAATGAGAGAAAGGTTAGGGTTAGGGTTAGAATCCTGGGTGCAGGGTTTGTAGATCCTGCTGGACTGAACAACCCCGGGTGTAATGTGCAGTTTCCTGGCTGCAGATGCACTGTGAACGGCTGCTTGAAGCTCCTGACCCATGGCTTCTCCACCACAATGGACTGTACCCTTAAACTGTGAGCTCAAATAAACGGTTCCTTCCTTAAACTGTTTTTATTAGGTATTCCTTCCCAATGAAGTATAAAGTAACTAACATAGCCTCACAGTCTTTCCATGTACATGTGTGGGTAGCACCCCCTTTCTCTTCTGCTCTTGGAGTGGAATTTCTATCCCTGCTGATGGAACAGGTCAGGTACACTGTTACAGTTAAGTCAATTGGAACCTTTAGATATACTCAAAGGTAGCTTAGTCTCTTGGTAAGTCCTGCTGGGGGGACATGGTGACAGCTAAATGTGGGGAGAAGGGAAAGGGGAAGAGGGAGTAGAGGGTTTTCAGAGTGGCCACTGACTTTTCGGAGAGTGGGTCTGAAGGGAACAGTTCTGAAGCTGTGCAGACACAGCCCACACACTGGTGTAGCCTAGTGTGTTTATTTGGAATGATGGTGGGGGTGCTTTGGACTGTCATTGGGCCACTGCTTTTGCCCATTCTCCTGGCACACAGATCTTGATTCGTTTTTAAACTATGCAAAACAGAGGGTAAGAGGTAAGTGTCTAGAGCTTGCTGGGTCCTCACTGAACTGCCTGCTGATGGTTATCAGAAATCGCCTAGCAGTGACTTTCCATAACCCACGGTAACATGCACAAAGATGTTCAAAGACAGCTATGTTAGGAGTCACACTCAGAGGGACTGCTCTGATTGGCAGGGGCCCTAAATCACGATAATGTAGATAGGGGTAGCGCTAACAGAAGAACGTGTCATGTGCTATATGGCTTTTCAGCTATTTACGGGTTGGGAAATACTTCTGTAAAACATTCAGTGATTTATGAGCAGTTTGTAAGCAAACACAGAGGATATCGTCAGAATGATCATTCTTCGCCGTGTTTGGCGTATCTTGCCGTTGCTGCATCCAGAGCTGATGGCATTGCTGTATTGTGCGAGGACCTGTGCGAGTGTTTGGCTGCCAGTAACCTGACCTAGTTCCAGGCAGAGTTTTTGTGCTGAATCCCACAAGTCCGCCAACAGCTCTGTGACCTTGTTTCAACTTACTGTCCAGACTTCTTTGATAAGCGTGCTCACCCCGATGTGAACGGCTACGATATGACAAAGAAGGGGCTTCTACAAGACCCGCAGGGAGGAAAAATATTTCAGATCTTGAAGTCGCTTTGAGGCTAGGGCCATGTAATCCTGTGTAACTAGAAAGAACATGAAGGGGACCCTGACTCGGTCACCTTGTTCTATGTGGCATAGAAGTAACTTGCTTACCCAGTGGTAAAATGGCCACACCCAGGTCTAGGGTGCCCTATAAGCAGAACACACACACATCTACAGCTTGGGGGTGCTCTCAGCTGCTTCGGTGACCTTCAGGGCAGATTTAGATCTGAGGAAGGTCCTTCCACTAGCATGGATGTCTTGATCTCTTCCTAGCCTCTGAGAGATGCTAAGCGAAGACTGGGACAGCCACAGGTCATTCGATAATTTCACTTGTAGCTATGATTTCAAATTCCCCCACCCTGTAATAATTACAGGAATGTAATATGGATGGGACCTTTTAGGTTTTATCTCTTTCTTTTCACTCCCTCTGGCAGGAGGCTAGAAAGCAATGGAATTCAAATGAAAAGAGTGCCAATAATTTATAGTTGAATAAATCTGCTTTTGAACTATACCCCGACTAATAGAATTAGAACTAGCACTTGCTCGAGGTTCTTCCTACACCAGGTACTTATGCAGCTGCTCTTATTAATTCTCACCACCCTAAGTGAGGCCAACGTCGCGACTGGTCCCACTTTTCAGAAGACAGAGCAGCGTGTATTAAGTAATAGTTGCTGGGGGCTGGAGAGATGGCTCAGAGGTTAAGAGCACTGGCTGCTCTTCCAG
>LOJH01007448.1:17558-30969 GCA_001685095.1 Ellobius talpinus
TGTGTGTGTGTGTGTGTGTGTGTGTGTGTTGATAACAGGACAACTTTTAAGTCTGTTCTCCTTCTGCTATGGGGTGAGTTCCAGGGACTGAACTCAGGTCATCAGGCTTACATAGCAAGCTCTGCTTTTATCTGAGTTATCTTACTGACCCTAATGTTTTATGTTGATAAGCCATATTTTGATTGATAAAGAAATTCACACTGGGTGTGGTGACTTATGCCTTTAATTCCAGCACTCAGGAGGCAGAGGCAAGTGGATCTTCATGAGTTCAAGGCCAGCCTGGTCTACAAAGTGAGTTCCAGGACAGCCAGGGTTGTTACAGAAAAACCCTGTCTCAAAAACATACAAAAAGAAAGGAAAGAGTTGACATTTGTTATAGAAAATTTAAAAACATGATGAACTTCAAGGGAAGAGAGAAAGATCAATAATCTCAGTGTGAAGATAAAAATGTAATTAATACAGCCATCATGTATATCTGTGCACAGAGGGAGGGAAGTAGGGAGAATGTTTTGGTGCCATTTATTTTGCTCATTGTATTTTCCTCAGTTTCTAGGATCATGCCTCATACATAATATGTGCTCAATAAAAGTTTGATCAGAAAGTGAAAATGGGTTCCCGAGGATATTGACAGTGTCCCACAGGACGCTGGCGCATACCCTAGACAAGCCTTTCCTCAGGTCTGTCTCTGTGTGACCCGAACTGCCCCCATTCATCCTTCTGTCATGCTCAGCTGCCTCTCAGCTCCCACACTCTACAGCTTAGAGTCTCTTCCATTTCTAGGAAGGCATGCAATTGACCTTTAGGTCTTCCTGTAATGGCGCTCTCTCCCATTGGGAGGAAAAGGCTTTTTGTTTGTTTTTTACTAGAGAAAAAGTTGCATTCTGTTTCATGTTATTATATGCCACACCACCACAGTCCAATGGTATTCCAGATGCATTTTGTAATAGGGTGTTCCTACCCATGCAAATGAATCTCTATCAGAAAATAGAGTCTAGGAATCAGCAACTAAACTTCAGTAGAATTTTTTTTCTCAGTTGTGTCTCCTACCACTGCCAAAGTCTGAGAGAAGAGAGAAACCAGTGACATTTGATACGTAGAGCCAAGCAGAGGGCCCAGAATTCAGCGAGCTGCCACAGACTGTTCTCACTGCAGCACAAACAGCCAAATAAAGGGCTGGAAATAGAGCTGTGCACTCTGACTGGTTTGGTCTGATTGCAAGTCAGAGACGAGTGGCCGGATTCCGAGCATCCTAGGCAGGCATTGCTGCCAGTCCCCAAAGAAACGCGAGAGTGATGGCTGGGGCTTTGGCCAAGACAGGCACCTAGGTGCCGTGAGGACAGAACTTTGAGGACTTTTCCCTACTGGCCTCAGACGAGGTATGGACTAGTAAAGGCTGATCAACACTGACTCCCGTGTATGTTTCTTTAGCTGTAAAGGAAGTGTTTTCAGAAGATTTTGTGGCTTTGACTGGGATCAGCCAGAAAAGTGGTGGGTGGAGTAACACCTGTTGTGGGCTTGGAAGTGATCACTAGAGACTGCTAGAAGAATATCTCAAACACTAACCTCTGGGAGACGGGATAAACCAATTTGCGTTTTCATTAAATTAGGGCCCTGCCCCCCTGGGCCCCGCCCCCCCTTTGAGATAAAGCCTGGCTGGTCTGGAACTCACTATCTTGACCAGGCTAGCCCTGAACTCACAGAGATCCTCCTGCCTCTGCCTCCTAAGTGCTGGGATTAAAAGCATGCACCATTTATTTTCTTGATGTTAGACCTTCTGACTGAGGTTAGAGACAATGTCAAAGTTGCTTTAGTATGCATTTCCCAGATGGGCCAAGGGTGGTAAACACTTTTAAATATCTAAAAATTTTAAAAAATCACTTTAAAGTGGGGGTGGTGACCTACACCTTTAATCACAGTACTTTGGGGAGCAGAGGGCAGGTGGATCTCAGTTAGCTTAAGTTCAGCTTGCTTCACATACAGAGTTCCAAGCCATAGCTATGCAGTGAGACCCTACATCAAAAAAATGCAAATAATAAATAAATAAATGAATGAGTGAATGAATGAATGAATGAATGAGACTACAAATGCTATTAAGAGTAGAGAGAAAGGGGGACCCTTATTCCCTGCTGGTGGGGTCTAAACTAGTGCAGCCACACTATAGAAATATGAATGGAGGTTTCTCAAAAACCAAACCAAAGCAGAATCTAAAAATCTTACAAGTAGAATTACCACAGGACCCAGGAAGCCCCTCTATGTACACACCCAGAGAATGCTAAGTTCTGCCCCAGAAGTACCCACACACCCGTGTTCGCGCTGTACAACCCCTAACAGCTAGGAAGTGGAAGCAGACCAGATGTCCACCCACAGATGAACGGGTAGAGAATGTGTGCTTAGTGTTAATGAAGAGTGGTCGTCGGAAAGAAATAGTACCGCACAAAGGGTTGTGGTGTAACTAAGGACCGTAAACCGGCTGGAGAGATGATGGAGCACGGCGTGTCCGTTCCAATCTGCCCTGTGTCCGCACAGAAAGGCCGCTGCTTTGCAGATCACCTCTCCAGGGAAGGTCTCCAGACCCACTTCAGGACTGGAGGGCTAGGGAGAGTGGGCGTGGCCTCCTTCCATCTCAGCTTCCCCGATAAATGAGTCACACCAGCATGAGATACCTCAGAAACCTGAAGACTGAGCTTGGACAGCTCGCTATTGCTGACTTGTGCTTTTAAAACCCTGGGTCAATTTCTATTGCCAGCAAGGTCACCGGTTCTCAAATTACTCTGAACAGACTCAGGTGACGCAGGACTGAAGCCACCAGTTAAAATGATGCGGTAATGGGTGGCTGACCCCGGACTGCAGAGGTTCCTTCCTAAGGTGGCTCATTGGCAGTATTCCTGGCAAGTGGATTGGGCCTGCTCAGATGTGCCAACTGAAGACTAGCCCATTTCCCAGACTGAACAGCAAGACAGTAACCTTTGACCTCCTACAGCTCTTTATTTGTTGGGTTGATTTGGCTTAGCTGCCATCTTGAAATGAGAGTGTCTGGTTCAGGAGACTTCATGCAGGAACTGACCTCATACATGATCTGGACTTCGTCATGCCTGCCCATGCTCCATTCTTCCTCTGGGAAGCAGCTGGGTGGGCCACAAAATGGTCACCAAGCTGTTTCAGAAGTGGTCCCCTCCTTTTTCAGGATGTAGCATGGAATTGCAACATCTGCCGCTCGGATGCTCCCAGTGGGTCTCAGCATCTCTTAAGAGGCGTCACAGTGGGTTTTGGGAGCCCCCCAGAAGATGACTGTTGATCCCCCATTTCTTGCTCTCAGCCTCTCAGCCATCTTTTGGAGAAGGCTGTACCTGCATGTAGGCATCTCCAGCACAGGGTGGCGGGTGGGAAAATTTGGAGATGAAATTTAAATCTCTCCAGTTTGCTGCTTGTCAGCAGCTCTGATCACACACACACACTTGGCTGGAGCAGGAGTTGAAACCAAAGCCTCTGAGAAGGTTTTTAGGTTATGTGGGCACTGCAATGCCAGGTATGTTTATCGGTGCATTGCGGGTCCGGGTGTCAGGTTATCTGCACGTGGCAGGAACAGACTGTAGGCTCCCTATGCTTTGCAGTTCTGCTGGGCTGGCTTCATTGCTCCTGGGAGTATGCCGAGTGGGTGGACTGCTCCATTCTTTATCTCTCCCGAGCCCTGGCTCTCCAGGGCAGTGATTCCCAAGTCTGGAAGTAGCACTTGGAATAACCCTGATCTTGAGATGCACCAGTCCCTTGTCAACACTTATTAAAATTAGAAGCAGCCTTAAGCAAGCAAACAAGACAGAGCAACTTGTTCCTTTATCTGGGTCTCTTCATTTCCAGGCACTTCTTCAATCCCTGCAACACCCTGGGAGGAAGGGGTTATTTGGAAGATGCTCCCTTGCTTATTTGTCTCCTGGAGAAACTGATTGTGCCTTTCTACATCAGCAATGATGTATCGTCTCTAATCTCTTGGCCCAGATCACTGGCCGAGCAGCTCATAACAAGCTTATCTTTCAAGAGATGGATTGGCTAATGAATGAGGACATAGAGCTTAGAGGAATTGGCGACTCACTTGATCCTCAGTCTGGGATACACACCTGCTTCCATCCTGCCTGGCTGATTCCAGACTAAAGAGGACAGCAGTGTGACCTTCATGTCTTCTGCCTCCTGAAGCTGGCCTGCACGGCCTTTGACCATGTTTCCTAGCTTGCCCTGTAGGCTTATTCTCAGAACTAAGCTGAGTGGTCCCCGGCTCTTCCTTCTCAGAGCGGCTCTCACTTGGATGAGGCGAAGTAGAGCATTGGTTAGATAATTGCCGTGTTGGGTGTGGGGAGGTGGCTGAGTCAGCAGACCTGTTAGCTATGCAAGCTTGAGGACCCTGGATCTTCATTCACCACCCACATCAAAAGCTAGTGCTGTAGCGTGTGTCTGTAACCCAAGGCATGCTGGGAGCTGGGAGGAGACAGGCAGATTCCCTAGATCCCAAGCCAGGTCAGTGAGCTCAGTGAGAGTCTGTTCCTCACAACATAAGCCGTAGGGGCTAGAAAAATGGCTCAGTGATTAAGAACACCCACTGCTCTTTCAGGGAACCCAAGTTTGGCTCTCAGTACCCACATCAGGTGTGACTGACAGCTATCTATAGCTCCAGTTTCAAAAGAGCCGGGGCTCTCTTCTGGCCTTCATGGATATGCAATCTAACATATGGGCACGCTAACACGTACACATACATACACACAAATAAAAATAAATTTTGAAAAAAGGTGAGGTGAAAAGAGATCAAGGAGCACTTCATGCAGGGCTTGGTGGTGCACACCTTTAATCCCAGCGCCTGGGAGGCATAGGGAGGTGGATTTCTGAGTTTGAGACCAGCCTGCTCCGCAGAACAAGTTCCACGATGCTCAGGGCTACACAGAGGAAACCCTGTCTTGGAAAAACAAAACAACAATGAAAAAAGAAGTCACACCTCATGCCAGCCTGTCACCTCCACAGTCACGCACACATACATGCATGTGCCCCTGCAAGGCCACAGGCACACAGACACACAAACACACACTCCTACACAGGGTGGGGGGATATGAATGAGAGAATGACTTCGTCCCACTGACTGGGTCCTGTAACTTCCCATCATCTGCTCCGAGGCTCACCAGCTTGGTGTAGCCACCCGGGTGCCGCACCCACTTGATTAGGGCAACCCTTTAATGAAAGGTCATTCTTTAAGCAACCAGCCTCTGGGACTGGGAAGAGTTGTCTTGCTTTTTCTGTGCGCTGTTAGCGATTGCTAAGAGACCCCAGGAACTGGCCTTTGCATCACTTGGACCAGTTTGCCCTTGTCAGCCCCCACAACATACAGTCCTGGTTTTGCATTTCCAGTCCTGGCTTCTCTCTCACATGGAGAAGTGACTGCTCTCGTTGGAGGTACTGCTGCAGATGGCCCCAGAAACCCCACTCTTCCTCCTCACCCCCCTCCCCTGACACTCAGGCTCCCTCAACCCACCTATGCATCCTCCATCCTGACCTCTGCTAACTCCTTTGTACAGAGCCTGGGGATCACCCTTATGTCAATCAAAACTGGTGAACTGCTGAGATCTGTGATGCACACTCACTGAGATGCAGGAATGCTCAGTACATTCCTTGTCCCCGTGAAACTCACATTTTAGTAGGGAAGACAGATAGTAGACACAAGATCTCCTAAGCAGAGAGCAAAGTGGAGTATGGAGCTGGATGATGAAGGCTGACATTTATGGTCGTGTGTTTGGGAGGGCCGGAGTGGAAGACAGGGAGCTCTGTGTGGTTCTAGGTTCACATAGTTGGGACTAGGCATGAAGGCCCTGAGGCTGAAGCAGTTTCACAGCATTCAAAAAAGAGCAACAAGCCAGGCATGTTAGTACATACCTAGAATTCCAGCTCTCAGGAAGCTGAGGCAGGAGAGTAGTAAATTTGAGGCTAACCTAGACTATGTAACAAATTCTGTGGACTCGGGCTATTTACCTTATCTACTAAATAAGTAAATAAATGATTGGCAAAGGAGCCATTGTTGCGGTGTGTTCCAAGCCAAAAGGGGGTGCTTGACTCCTGGCAGATGCCTGGTAGCCAGCTGAGTGCTGTGACCAGAGGGTAGTGAAGTGGAAAGAGATAGTCAAGGGTAAGGGTACCCCACATTTTGAAAACCACTGTCAAGATAGCAGGTTTTACGCCAGGCAGGCAGGAAGGCCACTTGGTGACTTGAAGTGTAAGAGAAATTAGGTCACTGACCTTCTCCCACTGTAGAGAGCTCACTGTGTGGCGGGGTGGGGGTGAAGAAGGGCAGGCAGGAACAATTGGGAGGTTCTCATAGAGGCCCAGGTGGGAAGCGACTTGGGTTGGAAGATAGCAATGAAGATCACCAGAAGAGAGCAGAGTCAGGCATATGTTTTGAAGATGGAGACTGTGAATTTGAAGACAGGGTTGGCCAGGAAGCCTGTGCTGCACGCCAAGGCCTTTTGTGTTACAGCACCAGGCCAGAACAATGATACGAAATCTATATGTTTGCCCACTTCCTTCTCTGGAAGTGGCGAACTTTCTGCAGGGTCCTGATAACCCCAGTCATGGCTTCTCAAGCAGCCAGCACCACAGACCAGCAACACTGAGCCTGACCCCCTCCATGATGTCAGCATCTCCCAGGGAGAGTTTAGGTATTCTAGTGCAGAAGATCTTTGTGAGGGTGGTCCTTTACAGCACGCAGTTGTCATCAAGTAGTTAAGATGCCACCTCTGCTTACCTGAAGCCAGGTTGGTGAGGAGGAGGTAGCCACACAACATTGGAGCTCTTCCCTCCTCCTTCCCCAAGAATCCTATTCGGAGAATTACTCACTGCTCCCTGTACACTCTGTGCCTCTCTTCCTCTGGAGCGTTCTCGCACTCTCGCTTGCTCTCTTTCTTATCAAAACACCCCCTCTTCCTACATGCCCATGCCAAATACTCTTTACACCCTGTAACACAGGACAAGCATGGTGAGGAAGGGCATTTTCCATGCCAGCAGGTAGTGGTGGAGCTCCAGTGGGCAGAGAGCATGCACCCATTCATTCATATGAAGTTATAGCCGAGTCTTGCTTCCAATCCTTGCCATGGTGTTGCTGGGCAGTTGCTTTGCCAAGAGATGCTGCAAACTGAGTCTCTGACGTGGAAAGTGCTTGCTTCTGGGTGCTAACATGTGCCTCTGACCTCCTCCTGCCACCCCTGCAAACATTGGGGGGCCTGGCTACCAAAGAGATCTATCATTTATACAGGTGTTAGACTTGGTCCCCCTGAGAGGGGGAAACATTCATTAGGAAAGCCGTCCAGGTGCCTTTTGGTAAGAGGGGAATGTTTGCATCTTGTTTTCATCCTCCAGCCTTTTGTGTCTCCTTGCCCCCGCTTCCTCTTGAGTGGGAACTGCAGGGTTCCTATTACCAGTGGACGCCCAAATCCCAGCTTCGTGTGGCATAAGCACTTCTGTAGCTTGCCTTGAGCTCTGTGTCTCAGGCTTTTTTTTCTTTTCTTCGAGGAGTGGTTTAGATGGAGGCTGCAGTCTTCTGCAAAGGATAATTGGTTTTAAATTGTAGGTTTAATAACGATGATGTCGGACTTAATGTGTTGCCTCTCAAGCTCAGCTTGCAGTCCTTGGCAAACAATAACTCATCGATTCCCATTGCTCTCCTTAGGAGGGGACAGCTGCTAGGACCCAAGACCATCCCACGATAGGACAGAACAGCAGGAAGGAGGATACAGACGCCTCCCTTAGCCCTGGGCCACTAGGCAAGGAGGTGATGGAATCCTTCTGTGCCCTGGGCACTGGGGTTGCGTTGGCTGGATATGCAGGGGTTTGTGGTCACCTTACTCTTCTGTCTCTACCTTTGGGTCTCCCCACAGCTCATTAGGCATTCCACGGGCAGCTGAGTAGAGGATCTCCAATTCCGCCATGTGCTTTCTGGGCAGAAGACTTAATTGGAAGAAGGTATTAACTTAATTGGCTATCATCAGGCTTCTGGCTGTTTTCTGTATTCTAAGAAACTTTTTCTCATTTTCTCTTCCTCTGGACAGTAGAGCATGCCTTTAAAAGATTAAATCTTGTTCTCCAGTCTCTCTGAGTAAAAAGTGCTCTGGTTTTCAAGTCAAGAGCCTGGATTCCAATTGTGGTTTTCCGTGGACAATCTTAAATTCACTCACCTTTCCCCACTTCCTTTCCTCACCGAGCAGGGAAGGAGGCTAAGTTCCGTGATCACGTAAGTCCCTCCCCGAGCTCTCCATGGATGGCTTCAGTGTTTCTGTGAGATGACACTAGCTTCTCCTAGGATGACAATGGGCACGCATGATTCAGAAGTCAATCAAAATACCAATCTACATATGTTATACAACAGACTAACCAAGACTTGGACGAGCGAAGGCTTGTTCAGCGAAAACGCAGCATTTATGTTATAAAAAGCACAGCAAAGGATGTGGATGGTGTGTGATGTGGGGTATCTTGCCGCAAATTACAGGCAAGATAGAAGGCAGCAGAAGCAATGACAGGGCAGTGCTGCGCAGGCCAACTGGGGGCTGCCAGTTGTTGGCTTTCCAGGCACACCCTTGGGACAAACCGCAGGCGTTCAGAACTTCAGGTTCGGTTCCCTGTGGAAGATGGGCAGTGCCTTATTGGTCTAAGTTCCTGACTGCCTTTGGTCCTCCAAGGGTTGCTGGATGGCTTTTTTGTTTTTGTTGGAGACAGGAGGAAATGATAACATGGGAAGGATGGGTGGGAGTCAGAACAGAGACAGTGAGCCTGAAGATGTTTCTGTGGGCTTGGAGTCTGTGGGGGCCGTGATGACTGGCACAGAGGAAACAAGGATGGTAGAGTTTGAAGGTAACACTACAAGATCGTCCATTTTATACCAGTGTGGTCTCCCATGAAGCTCATCTTTCATTCTGTCCCTCTGGCGGGCACACTTTGTTCCTGAAGCCCCTAGGCTAGACTTCACTATCCTGTCTCATTCACGGCTTTGTTTGTTACTCTGTAGGTGGTATGGACGGCTTTGTTTGTTGTTTGTTACTCTGTAGGTGGTATGGACGGCTTTGTTTGTTGTTTGTTACTCTGTAGGTGGTATGTTGTACATTTTCCATGGGTAAATAATAAGCAGCAGATGCTAGCAAAATGTGTTGTCTTAAACATTCGTCAAAAGGACGGGATAGAACGGAATGTCAGGTTCATCAGAACAGAAAACATGGCTCTTTTTCCAGAAATTCTGCCCAGCTCTCTGTGAGATACAATCTCAGCTTCTAAATGACAGACAGCTGTCGCTAGTGAAGGTGGCCTGGCTGTGACAGGGAGTGAGGGACTGCAACCTCGAACGGAGGCTGTGGATTTACTGCCTGTGAGAGTTAAAATGGGTTATAGGTAACTGCCCACAGAAACTCTGGGCCTGCAAAGGAAGGTCCAGGTCATAGCTATAGAAGACTATTGTCTTTGGATTTTAAACTTTTGAGGTAGGGGGAGTTGGGGGGGCAGAATCTCCTGTATCCCAGGCTGGTGTCAAATTTACTATAGCCAGAATAACCTTGAATTTCTAATCCTCCTGCCTCTACCTCCTAAGTGTTAGATTACAGGTGTGCGCAACCATACCCAGTTTCTGCAGTGCTGGGGATCGAACTTGGGACCGTGTGTGTGCTGGGCAAGCACTCTACAACAGTCTCAATCCTCAGACTTCTCTAGAAGGGTGGTCATGATGGAAAATGGCAGAAGAGCGTGGAATAGGTGAAGCAATGCCAGTCGGATGTTTCGAGGTCAAGGGTTTACCTGCCTGTAGCCTGTGGTCAAGAATTTACCTCAGGCCTGGAGTGAAGACAAGGCTGAGTGTGTGTGAGGAGTTTTCCGAAGGTTGGTTATATGCTGTGAGAAGGCGTCCAAGGCCATCTTCTCTCTGAGGGTAGGACCACTTTCAATGTGCTTATCATTGTCTCTCCAGCACCCATCCGTGGATGTCACCACTCATGGACATCTAGTGAAAGCAAAGGAGGGTGGGAGTTGAGGGAGGGCTCACGTTAGCGCTGGCCAGCCTTTCCCTTGAGTTCGTGTAGGCTCTGTGGCCACAGCAAAGCTGTTGGCACCATTAGCCCCAGGAGCACTCTCTAACAGAGCATCTCTGGATAGTCTCAGAAAAACAATGTAGCAGAAGGATACCAGTGTCAACAGGACTAGCGGTGACACCTAAAAAGGTATGGCTGAACAGAGGTGGCTTGCAGGATGAGATGACAGTGTGGATCACAAGGATGGTCTGGGGACCAGTAAGCTGACTTAGCACCTACAGTGTTGCTGGGTACCACCACTGGGTACCTGTGCTGCCTCATACAAGGGACCTCTCCTTCCTCCCATGTGGAACCTGGTGGGCGGGGTGGGCAAGAGAAAGACAGGCATACCCAGGAGCCATGAGTGGTCTCATAAAGTAAACCCAAAGAAAGAAAGAAAATCAAAACACTGTTACACACAGTTTAGCATCTTCTAAAAACCACATTCTTTACTGAGGTGTGTGTGTGTGTGTGTGTGTGTGTGTGTGTGTAGGCGAACATGCTTTTGAGCATGTATGGAGGTCAGAAGACAGCCTATAGGAATCGACTCTCTCCTTCCACAACATGCGTGGGTCCTGGGGACAGAACTCAGGTTGCCAGGCTTGGTGACAAGTGCCTTTATCCACCGAGCTATCTCATCAGCCCACGTTTTGTTAGTTTATTTTCCATCCAGTCACAGTGGAACAGGCCAGTGGGTTACAGTGTATAGAGGTTATATATCCAGGGCCCAAAACAGCTTAGTGGCGTAGGTGGCAGTCTCAAATTCCTCCCTGTGAGTGGAAGTCTTCTTACGATGTAAAAGGGAACAATCAGGGTGGTTTTGTTATCAACTCAAGCCGGAATTCTTCTAATGGCCCTGGAGTGGATGGGGCAGCACTAGCCACGTCCTTTTTCCTGTCCCAGTGACCAGCTGTTCTGAGCAGTCATTTTCCTGAGGGGAGGCAGTGAGGACTGTGAGCCTGGCCTTGTACTCTGTAAAGTTCTCTGCTTTCTGGAGGTTTGCATTAGTTCTTGTTATTATTGTGCTGTTGATTCTAGCTTCTGCCCGTCTCCCTAATTCATTCCACATGTCAGGACCTTTCCGCCCTGGCCAGAAGCCATCTGTTTGTCTCTGTCTGCCCAGTGTCGGCAGCTCCTTGGGAGAGCTCATAAAGTTCTTAGGTGCCACAGTCAGGGTGGCCTCCCCTCCTGTCAACCTTCTGGCTTCTGAACTTCCTGGACCTTCACTGCCTGTGCTGTTGTTGTGCTTCTCTGAGCCTGACACACAGTAGAGGCTCAACAAACCATTCAATCCATGAATGGTTCCGTGTACATTGGAAAACTGCTCACCATAAGCTATGCCAGCCAACATCGGAAAGAGCAGAGATGAAGTCATCCCCGCATGAAGACAGGCAGTTAGGGTCGTTTAACCCGAGGAGGTATACACTGGGGTGGGAAACCTCGTCTGGATCCCAAAATGGATCTCAGCTGGCATTTAGCACATCTGATGGAGTCGCAGTGTCTATGTGGGCTCCAGATCTAAGGGAGGAGAGATGGGGGCCTTGGAGGATTTTACCCTCACCCTTGAGCCTTTGTGAGAACATAGTCACATGATGGTTTCAAATGGGAAGGGATCTCTAAACTGGAGTTTTCTAGAATGTGTTCTTTCCCCCTCCCAGTCCCTCCTATTTCCTTCCTTCTTTCTTCCTTCATCTTGACCAACTCCTTTCAACTTCACTTATAAGGCAGAACAGTGGAGAAGGTGGATAAGTGGGTCCATTTCAGGATCTAGCCATTCCCCCACAAAGCCCCCTTATGTATGGCCGCCCCCTTATGTATGGCCGCCCCCTTAAAAGCTGAAAGATAGCATGAGTATTGCTGGTCCTGCCTCCCCACATTGCATCATTCCCACTCCTTCCTTCCCTTCCTCCTCCTCCTGCTCCTCCTCCTCCTCATTCCCAACAGGTGCTCACCCATGATGAGCCATTAGCTTTGCCCCCATTTTAACCCCATTTGCAGTGCTTCGAGAACCCACATGGTGAACGCCCCCACACCAGCCGTCAGCAGTAGCCCCCACCTCCCTTTGTCTGTGCCCACCCACTCCCCCACCTTTGTCCTGCATGGTTACCATTGTTGTTATTTCTAGATGCCTGGGAAGGAAGAGCGTGAGCAAGCTGCTGCTGCAGAATGATGGGGTATTGTGACCACCCTCCTCACCACCACAGCATGCCTTAAAAAGGATGCATGCAACAGCTGTCATCACGCATGATCTTTGAAGAGGCTGGGGTGAGATGGAAGCTTCCCAGTGGGAAATCAAAGGAGCAGTTTTCTATGCCTTCATCTAAAACTTCACGGCAGCCTGATTTGCCGAAGCTCTTATTGAAGTTAGAATTCGAATGCGTGGTCTACGAAAATTAGTAGGCGGTTCTCAGAAGAGAACACGAGGGCTGGGAGTGTGCTCAGTGGTATAGCACGCATTTAACACGGGGGAGGCACCACCAGATAATGGGGGGTGGGTAGGTATGATGTTGGAACTCACTGTTAAATCCCTTCACTGAGAGAATGCTAAGTGGCTGAGTTTGGTGAGGGCAGGGCCTGTGTAACTGTGACTCATCCCAATGCCTGAAAAGAAAAGATTTTCTTAAAAAGATTTTGTTTTCATTTTAAAATATAGCTATCAATGTATGTCCCTACAAGGATACATAAATACGCATGCAGTGCTCAGAGAGACCAGAAGAGGGCGTCAGATATCCTGACACTGGAGAAACAGGCGGTTAAGCCACCTGATGTGGGTACTCCGGAAAAAAACTTACCCTCTACAAGAACAATGGGTGTTCTTAACCACGGAGCTATCTCTCCAGCCCCTAAAAGATTTAAAAGCTAAGTGATTTGTGAGAGTCGCTCACAGCCTCTTCTGCCCTTAGGATGCCACACTTGAAGAGCATCTCTCTGATGGGGCCTGAGGACGTCCCATTCTAGATGGAGCAGTAGAAGGAGGAAGGGAAAGGATTGCTTGGCACCGCTTTAGAGAAATCAGATCATAACGGGAGAAAGGTCACCCTTAGTGGGTAAAGGACAATAGGGTTGGTGGCTCTAATGTTGAACTCGGGCACAGTTGATTGGCTGGCAACATGTATGTCATGGCACTTGCAAAACACTCAGTCTGCTTCCTGGGAGATGCGCGTGCAGCATACTGGGTGCTTAAGCAACAAGGAGCTCAGTCTGGGCATGTTTCGGAGATTCAGGAACCGGGTCTGCATGGACGGGGTGATTTGAGGAAGCAGAAGCCAACAAGTAATAGCTATTGCAGCATGGTTAATAAAAACCCAGAGACAGATACTGGGGTTCAACCTGAAGGTCAG
>LOJH01007449.1:0-22062 GCA_001685095.1 Ellobius talpinus
AGGACTAACTATACATGAGGAAATTCTGAGGGGAGCAAAAGTAAATCACATAAACAAGTATAATTTGTAGTATGTAAGTTTTGAGTTCTAGGAAGAAGAAAGAAACCAGAGCAAAGGGGGAGGAAATGAAGTCTATGAAAGAGACCTAAAGTTTAGACAAGGCAGATCCTTGGAATGAAGCCTTGATGCTGAGCACAGGAAAATATTTGGTGAAATTTAGGCACTTTTTTTTTAAGCAGGCATTTATCCTATTTCTCTGAAGAATGCTGGTGAGAAATGGTGATGGCTGGACTTGCCACCCCCTGAGCTTATGGGGAGATTCCACTATCACTCATGCTTTTCCTGTGTCACTGATGGCCATAATTTCTTCTTCTGTCTTGTTCCTTATATAATCTGACCACACCTGAAGTTTCTTTTCTATAAACGCATATCATTATTGCTGGGGTGACCATGCTACCTAAGGGCCCACGAAACACTCACTTTTGCCTCTTTCCTAATGGCTTGTTCTCCATGAAAGGATTACTTTGTTTCTCAAGCTTGTTTCTCATCAGATGTTAAATGACATGAAAGGGTGCCGTATTCTGAGTGGTGTGCTCAGATACAATTAATACTGCTAATGCTATTTGTGTGCCATGCGACAGGGTAAGGATCTTAGCAGGCATAGAAGTTGACACTGCAAATGACAACAAATCCCGGATAGAAATATTGTGTCAACATATGATGTATTGAACTAAGATTGTATGTGAGTGGCTGGGATACGCTGGAAACAGGTGCCCATATGCATGACTCAAGGTTCTCTAGAGAAACGATCAACAGAATGTTGTCTGTATATTAAGAAAGGGGATGTATCAGATGAGATTACATGAGAAGGACTGGGTAGTTCAACAAGGGCTGGAGAAACTGAGAACCAGTAAATGCCCAGCCCACAGACCAAGATGCCTCAACACTTCCAATCTGGTGCTGAAATCCTAGAAGATTCCTGGACAGCTGTTGGCCTTAAGTTCCCATTGTAAGACAAAAAAAAAAAAGCTGGGTTCCAATGTCAATGAAGGAAGGTGGTGGTGGTAGCAGCGACATTAGAACAGATACACTTACCAAGCAAAGTGGGAAAGTAAATGAGGACTGACTTTCCTTTGTCTGTGCTGCTGAGGGTGGAAGGTACCACTTGCTCTGGTAGAGCATCTTCGCTCAGTTAATCCTTCCTGGAAATGCCCTCATGATGCACCCAGAGGGTGTCTTCTTAGCTGATTCCAGATCCAATCAATATTAACCATTATTAGGTCAAGAGTTAAGAAGACATCTCATCCAGATGAACAGAATCCTAAGATTTCTAAGACAAAACAGTTTGATCTTGAAGTAAAATAAGGTAGAAAAGATGAACTCTTAGATATTGATTTGTTTAGTGATTTACGTAAAGCACTGCTTGCACTGCCTATTTGCCAAGCACAGCTTCGCGTACTACGCGAAACAGAATGACCTGGACGAATAACTGAAACAATGGACTATTATTGCCTTTAACAACCTGCTCACTGCCCAGAGAGCTTCTGTAAAATCTTGCTTGCTTGCCCTTGTGGTTTTAGAGTACAAACTGAGACTACAAACTGGACCTGGAACAGAAGCCTTTCGGGAGCTGTCCTGGCTTCCGTCCACCGTTAGCATCTCCTCTTCTCCACTCTCGTGGCCTCTGCTTATTCCAACAGGCTTACCGTTTGCTCTGCAATGTTTGCTTCATGTTCCTCCACACTCCTCAAGCTTTAAACAATGCTGCTCTCAATGTTATTCAGTTAACTGTTTATTAAACACACAGTTGCTGGGGATGAAACCAAGCTGTGTGACCTTGGAGAGAAAGCCACCCAGATTGTTGGGCCTCCTTATGGCTATAAAACAGTAGTGAGAACTCATAACTGAATGCAGCTTTGCATTCTGTGACATAAGACTATTGAGTTCAAAGAAAGGTTTGATGGCACCTAGTTCATCAAATGGATGACTAGTTCTCATAGGGCTTTTTGTACTGTATGCGAGTTATTGTAAATAGGTAGATGGAAAGAAAGACCACACAGTGGGTGGGTCAGACTTAATGAGATGAATGATTCCAGAATAGATGATTAGCTCCTAATACCTGAATAGCCTCCTACCTGCCACAGCCGAAGAACGGGAAAGATGGTGAGTATAGATGGAGGTTAAGGACTGACTGGTTCCTTTCGTAGCTTCCAAAATACAACTGGGGCTGAAGATAGTTTAATTGGTAAATGCTTGAAAAGCAAACAAGAGAATGTGAATTTGATTCTCAGAGCCCACATAAAAACAAGATGTGATGGTGAATGCTTATAATTCCATGCTGAGGAGGAGATGGGTTCTGGGGCTCCCTGGCCACCAACCTAGCCTACTGGTTCAGTTCCAGGCCAGTGAGGTCCTATCTAAAAATTCAAGGTGGGTAGTTCCTGAGAAACAACATCTGGAATTGGCTTCTTGCCTCTATTTGCATATGTGAGTGTTCACATGGGTTTACACACACATCAATTATTATTATTAACAAAATTTTAAAATACAAATACATTTTATATCTATACCAACTATAAATGATGATCATAATGTTTTAATTCAAGAATAAATGTGACAATTTTTTATGTTTGTAGACTTTTGAGTACAAATGTCAAAATGCAATGTGTATGCATATATACATTTGTTTCTCATACAAAAGGATGGTATTTGTAATATAACTATATAATATGCTACCATTTTTTATCCACAGTGATATCTCACTAATGTAGCTAACTTTAATAAAGAAAAGTTGATCCTTGTTAATAGTTGCAGAGTTTCACCAGAGAATTATATTGTTATTTATTTAAACATTTCTCTATTTTCAACAATACTTCTGTTATCATCCATTTTCATGTCCTCTATAGCACGTGCTTGATTTTATCAACACCTGCTTCTTTTGGCTCAATGTCTGTAGGTACAGCAATACTGTTTGAAGTGTCAAAATTGCATGCCATTGTGAAATATTTTTACTCCTTTGTTTAAGTCTTTTAAATTTTCCTGGTAAAATTTAAGTAAAAATGATGAAATTTGACACTACCAGACATTAATTTAACAGTCTCATTATTGCGTGCATGTGTGTGTACACATGTGTTTGTGTGTGAGCCAGCTTCTTTGGTGGTGGTGTTGGCTGCTTCATGCTCCAGGATGGCTCCCAACTTCACTGTGCTTACCGACATGTGCTGTCATGCCTAGGTTTATGTTGGTTCTGGGGATTCAAACTCAGGTCCTCACACTTGCAAGGCAAGCACTTTGCACACTGAACCATCTCTGCAGTCCACAACCCCATTGAAGAGGTTCAGGTTCTCGTCAGTGGGACTTGTGCACTGTGATTCATTTTATACTGTTTCCCTGCCAGCACTTAAGTCACATTTTAATCTTGGTCAATTGGGTAGGAGACAGAAAAAAAAATTGTGGCTATTTAATTTGCATTTTTATATCAAAATTATTTTTATTTCCTGGATATTAATATTTCTTCTTCTCTGAAATTCCTAATAATGCTCTTTGTGAATCTTTGTTTGTGTGAATCTACAGTGAATTCATGGTTTTCCTTATTAAGAATGACATCTGAAATCAAGCAAGGCCTGCAGACAAAGCACTTGGAAAGCTAGACTGGAGGATCATTTGAGCCCAAAAATCTGTGGCAGACCTGGACAATACAGATGGAGTAAGCCTTTCAAAAATGAAGGAGAGACATAAACTAATCTTATTAATTTTTGTGCTGGTTGTTTTTTGCAGTTGTCACAAGCTAGAGTCATCTGGGAAGAGGGAACCTCAACTGAGGAATTGTCTCCATCAGATTGGCCTGTGGGCAAGTCTTGGGGGACATATTCCTAATTGTTAATAGAAGCAGAGTTCCCAGCACACTGTGGGTGGTGCCATCCCTGGGCACCTTTATCCTGGTTGATTAAAAAGCAAGCCAAGTGAGTCTTGAAAACCAAGGCAGTAAACACTTTCCTCCATGGTTGCTTACTCTGCTCCTTGAGTTCTTTCCCTGACTTCCCTCAACCATGGGCTGTGATCAGAAACTGTAAGCCAAACAAACCCTCTCCTCCCCAAGTCACTTTTGGTCACGGTGTTTATTACAGCAATATAAAGCAAACCAGGGCAGAACTGGTATGAGAGAGTGGCTTGTTGGTTCTGATGAACCTCTCTACGCTGGTTTGGGGAACGGTTGTGAAAGCATTCAGAACTTTGAGCCGAAAAGGCTGTGGAGTACTCCAAGCTTAAGAGGAGCTATTCTGTGGGAACTTGGAAGAGAGTATTAAAGAAATGCAGGCAACGGAGGACTGGCTGTAGGTTCCAGAGGGAAGTCCCTCCAAGACTGCATCGGGGCTGCTTGTGTGATATTTTCAATAAAGAATCTCTGAAAGTAAACGCTTCTGCGCTTCACTGGGAGAGAAGATGCTGCTGCATAGGGACCAGCACCAAAACCAATGTAAACCCCTCTTCCCCAATGTGCTATTTGGGGATATTTGGATAGAGTAACAAAAGAAGTCACTAATGCACAGGTGACCTCCAGGAGACTGAGCCTGGCAGAGTCTCATTGTTTCAAGGGGTTTCTGATTTATGGCACCAGCACATCCAGTCATGTTTATTGTCTAAGTCAGTGTCCCCACAATAGCATTTTATCGTGTCAATAATTGTACGCACATGCATGCCATGTGCACATGTGAGTGTCACCCACTCTTGGTTTTGCTTTTATAGCAAAGGGCTCTTGACAGGTATTTTGCCATTCTGTCTACCAGTTCTGTTCTCCACAGTTATGCAATTTTTAGTAGAAACAAAGATATTCTTTCTCCTAATGTGGTTAGCCTAGCAAACACCACTCATCAGGCACAAAAACATACCCCACTTGGCAGATACAAACTACCTTATCCTATGAATAAATCCTTCTTAGGTTTATTATGACACAACTTGGTATCACGATGCTCATTAAATGTTCATAAAACATTTTCATTTCAGCTCATGGGAATGAACTGCGTAGGACTATTGGGGCTGAAGCGGGTACGTCTAAGTGAGCTCGGGCCATTTACACACTAAGGTTTCGGGTTTTAAATGGGTCCAGTTGACAGTTGGTGCATACACCTCCATTCATCTCATCATTGCTTTAAAAGGACTGGCCTAACTCATTCAAGTTGGGATACATATTAGCTTGTTTGTGAGTTGCACAGAGCAAAACAAGGTTTGTTCCCACATTCGCTCCACTCATGGTGCCTCTCTCAGACCCTGGAATTTTCGAGAATGTAAAGAGGACAATATGCAAAACTTTTATTTTCAAACCATTTTTTTATGGAGGTTTCACTACATGGAAGAGACATTTAGAAATGTCAGCTAGCTGAGTGTTTGGGGAACTGTAACTTAAGTGGAGCCTGTGCCAATATAAATGTTCATCTGGGCTTAAACAACTCACTTTTAAATAGCTGAAATATCACGAGAGTTGGTGTCATTTCCAGAACAAGCCCCAGTGTCACCTGCTTCTTGGTAACATGAAGAGAGTTTTAATGAAGATAGCTTTACATGTTTAAGCTTGGACACATCTCCACTATCTAAGCATACAAGACCAACAGATGAAATCACTAGGACATATTTGAATTAAAAAAGAAAAAACAAAAGATAAAGAAAGGTTTGTGCTGACCAGAAATTGTATGAAGGACAAAATGGCGGTGTCAGGAGTGGGGCTGGGCAGCACCCATGTAGCCCAGACAGAAGCACTTCCTTTGACTGGAAACCACAGAACAGCCTTGATGCAAGTACTTTGCAAAATGATTGCATTTTCAAAGCCTGCCACAATCACAGTGTGCTGGGCTCCAGAGTCGTAAGTTGAGGCCTGGCTCTGTGATGGAAGAGCTGGGGAGAGGAGCCCGTATCAGAGCTTTACCCTGAGGGTTAAGGTAAGGTTTCTCCAACTGTAAAGATCTGGCTTTCAGACAGAACCACCATCTTCCAGTAATTCAGCAAATGGCAAACACAAAGCGAGAGAGCAGAGGCGATTGATGCAGCACTTAGACCCTGTAGGAAAGTGGAGTTGGTCCTTTGGCCACATCTATTTAATGAGGGATGGGTGACACTGAGGATGTGGATACCAAAGCCATGGGTACTGTTCAAGAAGGAAACCCCATCAACATTGCAGTGGCAAGGCCGGAAGAGTCTGTGGAACAAGACTGCAGGGCTGTGTGCTGAGCACTCCCCCACATCACCAGACGTTACCCTCTGGTGTCACTGCAGGACTGTGCACTGAGCACTCCTCCACATTACCAGACTTTATCCCTCTGGTTTTACTTTGAGTTCTTGCCGCTGGTTTATGAGCTGTCCCTGCTCTAGCTTTGTCTGCATGTGGTAGTTTTTTAAATGCGTTTACTCTTTTATAATATCATACACATATGGATAAATGCACTTTTATCATAGTCTCTCCATTATGCTCTCACCCCCTTACCCCTCCCACCAAACCCCTTCTTTCCCAGAAAGTTCCTCTCCCATTTTCATGTATTCATGTGTGACCTACTGAATTTAATTAGAGTTGCCTATTGAATTTAATTAGAGTTGCCTATGTGANGGGGGGGACTACTTCAGCAAAGACAACTTACCAGCGCCTACACCACTGAGGAGGGTGACTGCCCTTCCCCAGGGGACAGTAATTCTGTCCTGGCAGAGGCACTGCTACTTGGGTACAGAAAAATATTCACTGACAACTTTCATGGCAACATCTATGAACCTGCACAAAACTGAGAAAGGTGTATCAATGGGATAGATGCACAAGTCATGCTACATATTCTGTGTGATCTATGCAATAGCGGAACCAAATCAATGTATTAAAATCACATGTAAATGACATATATGCAATTCTGAACAAAAGGAGGAAATCTCAGCATAGTGCATAAGTAACCCAATAAAGTGACACCAACCAGTACTTTGAAGACCCATAGATGTAGGATCCATTATAAGGTTTACACTGAAATACAGTGATGTAAAAAAAAATGTGTTTAAGACTTTCTAACACCCAAATCAGAATAGTGAAATACAAGGAAGAGGGATAGAATGAGGGAGATATAGGGAGTTTGACTATGAGATAAAAATATACAAATGTGAAGCGAACACAGCAAAATGTCAATGTCTTTAGAAGCCAGGTACAGCACCTAGACATTTGACATATCATGTTGGATTATTCAGAGACTTCCTTAAGCGTTTAAAATAGAAGTGCTATCCAGTGTCACCCAAATGACCCTAGCTAAAGTAAATGGGTCACAAAATAAAATTCAAACCGAAACTAAAACTCACAAATCTAGGAAAGAGGGTGTTAGGGAGGAGGGAGTTTGGCAGGGATGGGAGGGAGAGGAGACACTGGGAGGATGGAGCCATTAGGATGCATTGTACATTCCCATGAGAGTGAAACTAATTGACAAAAATAAAGTACATTAAAAACAAAAGTGCTAAGATTTAAGAATATTAATGCCACCTCATGGAGGATGATTGCAGAATACCGGTGAAAATCTTTCGAATGGTATACATGGCTTAATTTCAATATTATGTTCTAAATATAAATGCAAACATGATGAAATTATAATTGAACATAATGAGATAATGAACAATTTAATAACACCTTTGCCTTCCAAATGTTCTATAATATAAACAAACATACTACTTTAATAATCAGAAAGAGCACTTTAAAATTTTTCACCTTTAACCCTATCTTAATTTCGAAAGGACTTGTATTCTGAGTGTCCCAATTACAGAAAGCTGGTGAGTTCTCAGGTTGGCTGCATTATAGCCAGAATATTTCTTTATTGTTTTCATATTGCACGACTATGATAATAGCTGCTTTTAAATGCCTACATTTTGTTTGAATTTCCTGGAAAAGAGACCCCAAAGAAAAGTTTCTAAGCTGAGTGGAGGAAGCAATTTCAAGCTGAAAAGTTAGGCACAGAAGGTTAGAAACTGAATGAAAATGGCGCATTGTAGGTTTGGGTGTGAGTCTAACAGAAGGTGGGAGTTTGCCAGTTGTTTCTGGACAAACTGGACAGAGCAGCCATACTGGGATGACTGTCCTTGAGGAGGGATTTGTTCATACAACCTTTATGTCATTATTGAAAGCTATGTTACTCCTTAAACATTTCCAAGTTCTGTCACCTGAAACACCCCCTTACGTCATATGAAACTGAAGCTTTGATCTGTCAGGCACGAGGGCTCCAAATGCCAGTGTGGTTTATCGTTGTTACTGTGGAACTGACAATGACCTTGTGCGAGGCTAGGAGACTTGGGAGTGTTGGGAGATGAAGTAATAGTAGTATCTGTATCTCTCTCAAAACATAAGATGGTGCTGAGTAAACATGAAGAAATTCATGAATAACCCACACTATGACCAATCTCTGTATTTGGAATATAGCAGAATGCTGATATTCAACTCACATCTGCTGAGAAGTACAAGGTTTCAAGATATTCACCAATCACCATGTAAGGGAAAACAATGAATATTAGGAATAAACTTTCAGGATAGTAATTAAAACTCATCATTTGGGTATGATGGTACATGCCTGTGATCCTGGCTCTCCATGGGTAGAGGTAGGAGGGTCAGAAGTTCAAGGCTATCCTTGACTACATTAAGTTTGAAGCCAGCCATGTGTTATGCCTTAGATATGAGCACAATGTAGAAACCACAACTTGTCTTTGGAGGGGAGCTTTTGGAACAATCCACCGGACTTCTAATATCTTTAGCTGTGTAACATGTCTCTAAATATTGATGGGGGCCACCTATTGCCTCCAACCTGATGCAGTTTGCTGATATGCTTATAAACCAGTTCCAACTGGCAGGATGCCATCACATTGTGGCAAATCCAGACATCAAGACAATCAATGCCTCTCTGAACTGTATTGTTAAAAGGAGGCTGGAGTTGCTTCAATCCTAACTGCATGGCGTCTCCACTATACAAACTATTCCTGGCTTCTGACTTCAGCATCAATACTGCCAAGACATTGTGGCATTCCTATTTCATTTGTCTTCCTATCTAGTTGGTAATAGAAGAGTATGAACGCAGCCATGCCAAAGGCGGCCAAAATATTGCAATGGGCAGATGGTCAAAGACCCAGGAATTGATGATCCATGGAGATGGGAATCCGCAGTAACTACTCTGGGCTAAGAGTAACAGAGCAACTTATTCCATGTCTAATCCCATTATCCACGTAAAGGTGTATAACTTTACTTTTCATAGAAATCTGAAGTTTTGTATCATATAACTGAAAAGTGATAGAATATTTGAAACCAGTGAAACATGCAATATCTGTATGCTTTCCCTGACTCAACATTGTCTTTGTCTTGGGTTCTCTCTCAGCATACCTCCACACCTCATACATGCACCCACACATCACAAACATACATATATACACATACCCATGATATGTAATGCATATATACATATTCACCTATATATGTAATGTATAGAGAAACTTAATTGTATGTGTACATTTTATATTTTTGTATCTGCTTATATAACATATATATCACTATATTAATTATTCCAAAACTTCACAGCAAAAAAGCCAGTTTAAACACAGAACACATCTTGAGGTTAAGTGAGAAAGCATAGCAGTGGTGGTCATTGTGTGTTGAGCTGTCATTAGAGTGACAAAGCAAACCTTCCTTTTATTTATTACCATGATTTATCATTTGGACATATCATCTACAAACGACACTAACCAAAGTTTTGATAAAACCGAACTAAATTCAGCAGAGATGTGCTGTGACCCATGCTTGAGCCAATGTCATAAACATGTCTTCAAGAAATGATTCTGACAACTGTTTGTAGATCAGGTAGTATTTTCACCTTTCTGGTCACCACATGGAATCACCCAAGGTCATGTTCACACAATTAGCATTTAAAAATACCATTCTTTGAATCTCTAGCAAGTATTGTGCTCTCTTAGACTTAAAACAGTTGTACCACAAACCTCAGAACAAAGGAGAAATTACTTCTAGTGAACTGAAAGCTCTACACAGTCTGGCTAAGTAAAAGAAAAAAGTAAAAATAGGGTTCTCATGACAACATGGAAACTTTTTTGCTTTGATTTATTCAATTTAGAGATTTGAAAGTGTTCAAATTTTACTTTTTGTATAGTCAGTGTTTAAACTTCTGTTTTCAAGGAATTCAAGTATAAGTAGAAATATGATGACTGTGTGTATCCTGCTGCACAATCCTCAGCTGCTGGTATACTTGGGGAAAACATGATATTTCTTATTGTGTTGTAAAGCCTCTGCCTTAGTTGTTAAAGATTTGTATTTAAATAAGTCATAAACAAAAACTACCTCATGTGAGCCAGGCATGGTAGCACACACCTATGCAGAAAGCTGAGGCAGGAGGATTTCAAGTATGAAGGCAGTTTGGACTACAAAGTACGAACCTGTGCTATCAATCGGTTTTTTAAAAGCATCCATAATTAAAATAGAACAAAATTTTCTATATGTGGATTTTTGAATGTCAGTGGGACCAAAGGCAAATTTAAAGTGAACTCACTACTGGATAGAAGGAGAAATGGCTCCTTTCTCCAGCTCCATCACCCAGGGCTCTAAACCTCTTTTACCTTCTCACCCTCCCTGGGTGGTGTCAGTCATGACAGACAAGGAAGGAGATTCTCTTCCCCGGAGAAATCAGATGTGCGGTACCACAGCCACAGGCTGTTGTTCTCCTCTTACTTGGATACTTGGGACTTACTTGTGACAGCAAGTCATAAGATGTATCGATATGGTTATTTAATTGGGGCTCCTAGAGAAATAAAGCCATCTTTCTCCCAAAGTATCAAGAAAGACGGTTGAAACTGGAAAGGCCAGGAACGCTATGAAAATAAACAGCCCAACTTTCATGTGTCTGTGTGTGCATGTTCATGTGTATCTGCCCATGTATGTACTTGTCTGAAGGTCAGGTAATAATCTTTGGAATCATGGCCAGGAAGTCAACCTTCAATGAGGCAGAGTTTCTCACTGAACTCAGCTCACCAGTCAGGCTGGAGTCATTGGTCCGTGAGCCCTGGGAGCCACATGTCCCCACCTCCACAGAGCTGGAATGACAAGTACGCACCATGACTCCAGGTATGTTCACCTGGGTTCTAAATATGTAACTAGGGTCATCACGATTACAAGATATGCACTTTCCTGAGTCCTTTCCCCGGTTCTTGGGAGGTGGTCCTGGGTCGTATAACGGAGCTAGCTAAGCATGAGCCTATGACAGAGAACCATTTTCTGCTTCAAGTTTTCTTCATTCCTGCCCAGATTTCCCTTAATGATGGACTGTGATCTGGCAGTGTAAGCCAAACAAGTCATTTCTTTAAGTTGTTTTATCAAAGCAATAAGAATGAAACTAGACTAGATAGACGTTGCTTGAGTAAGAAACCGTAACAATGAGGTGAATTGGCCATCTATGGTTCTAACCAATGTAATGGTAGATACTATAAATGAAACAAAGACTTCAGAAGAAAATAACCCTAAGACAAGCCCCAAACATATATTTAATAACCTTTGGGACATAAACACAAACACCACTATAGAATTTATTTTTACTTTATTAACAATGTGGCTTGCTTACCATGTTTTCAAGTAAAAAGGGTTTTTTCATTTAGAATAAAAATTAAAATATAACTCTGATATATATTTTCATTTATGTACATGGAAACATATATACAGAATACAATCTTACAACAAACTGAGAGAGCATGCCCTTTGTCCTTTAAATTTCAAAAGTAAACACACGGTTTTTTTCTCTTTTATGCACCAAAACATACCAAGATATGAACCAAATTTCAGCACAAGCTTTTCCAAGTGGAACATGAATGATAAAGGGCTCCTGCCACTAGTGACTGCTTACACAGGTCGTGTTAGCTTGCATTCTGAAGGACAGTTACGATATTTACCTTTTTTATTATTCAAAAACAAAAAAACCCTTCCCAGCAGTTTTCATCATAATGTACTTATTAGCAAAAGATTGTTCTAGACTTTTCCTTCTTCAGCGGTCCTCTTTGTCCTTACCAAAGCACTCCTCTGCCTTGGCTCTGTGACCTGACCCACATCCTCACTGGTGCCGAGTCCTCGCCATCAAAAGAGAATGGAATGAGGAAGTCTACAGCTCAGAAAACTGAGTCATTATCATTTAAACCACAAAGACTTTAAGAAGCTAAAGCCCAAGGAGACCAGGCAGGACAGCAATTATGATTTTTCAGTCAATTAAATGGGTCACAAATATGATAATTTCATTTTGCAATAGCATGTTTTGGATACCTCTAAACCACCCTAGTTTTAAAAGCTATGAGAATTAAGCAACTTAAAAAGTTAACCCAGTTAAAGAGAGTAATTTTTCAGAGAATTTGTGAACAGAAAGGAATCATGAGCAAGTAAGAGAGTCACTAGATTGTATGGTTGTCATTTCAGCTTCTCTTGCTATTTAATTATTGCACCAAAGAGACACAAGCAGTAGATGTCCCCAGAGACTTTTTCCATAAACACTACAGATATCTTAATTTACATTTTCTCCTTCCAAATAATTGCACACTCAATCACAGCTCTCCAAAGACAGAAGAGAGAGGAACTGGAACCTATATTCACTATCCTAACCCAAAAGCAGCAATGTCGAACCACAACGAAGATCCTACTAATGTCCTGTTCTATTTCTATATACAGAAATAAATATAAATGGGTATTATACAAAATAAGTATGAAACCCCCAAGTACTTCCAAAACTAAGCAACAACTTTTAGGAAGGGGTATTGGTGTAAGATAGAAGACAAGCCCAGTATTTGTCTCAGAGAACACTCAAAACTCTGAGATAGATTAGGAGAGACCTATCTTCAAAAGTCTGATCAAAAGGAGCCGTGTAAAGATGGCAGCAAAGGCCAGATATGGCAGTGTTAGAGCGTAGATAACTTTAATTTATTGAGGACCAAATCAAAGCAAACACAGAAAATGATCTTTTGAATATGATCAAATAAGGTCTAGGGACTTAAATAGCTATAGAGCTCAAACATTGTCTGTGAGTCAGACTCTGATCAAAGGCAACTAATTTTAAAAGTGACAGACCAGTTCTGTGAGCTCCAGGTTAGATGCTGTGGTAAAAGACACCATTGTTGAGTAGCAAAGATATGTGGTGCCGGCACACTCTGCTTTGATCGGGGTATGTTTGTTTTGTGGAGAGGAATATTTTTTTTATTTTTACAATACAGTACAAATGCACTCAGGAAGCTAAGGGCTAAAATAAACTCCCTAAACTTCAGAGTGGGAATAAATGATGGACTGTCATTATTTAAGTTGAGGTGGCATTTCCATTCCTCAATTGCATGGCACAGACTGAAGGATGCCTGCTTGGCTGGCTACAGGAGGGAATGAATGGTGTCATGTGCCCATGGTGTGGGGACATGAAGGAGAGGACTCTGGTCCCAGAAGATAATCAGAGATAGAATGAAATGATACCATCCAGGAAGGATTGGGGAGAAGGAATCATTTAATGGCATTTAGAGCAGAATATTTTTGGTGTACAGGATGTGGTGGTATGTGTAATATGTATATAAGATCCATTTCTTTTTCTGCCATAGTAACAGGGATCTAGAGCAAACTGTTCCTTGGGAATCAGTCCCATGTTTAAGACAGAAGTAGAGGAGAGGCAAGTCTAGAGAGAAACAAAACCCTCTTTACAATCCAGTAACAAAATTTACATCCGCATGATGAGCACACCATCCTGGACCAAAGCTCTGGAATACCCTGAGACCTCTAAGAAGAAATCATCCCCTTCAGTTCTCAAATATTTCTCAACTCTACTGGAGGGCTGGGCTGACTGAACACTGACAGTCACTATGATGAGGGTGGCTCCTAGCTGGGCACCCTTCGGGTACGGTTCCTGTCATCTCTTCCTTGCCGAAGGTGAAGACAAAGAGCGAGGCTGAAGGATGAGGACAGGCTGGGACATCTGGTTCCACAGGAAGAAGGGTTTCTGACTGGTGATGGTCATATCCTGACTGGGTTTTCTGTAATGTTCTTCTGGTTCTTTCTGTGGGCTCAGCAGACCTCTAGAAAAATCTCCATGTTCGGAAGCAACACCTCCTCCCCAAGTCATTACTGGAAATGCCATGAGAAAGTGACATTTGTTCTCAAAGCGCATCGTGTTCTAGCAATGCCACTGCCACACCCTGGTTTCAGATGCAACAGAAATGGCTCATCTTGAGAAGGCCACAGTGAAGGACCAAGAAGGAATCAGTACAGGAGAGATGCCATACCATCTTGAAATAAAGACTCTATGGTCAAAAGCATATGGCTGAAAAGACAGGCCAACTGAGGAAGGTTCAGCACGTAGCTTAGGAGAGAGAAATTCAACAACTGTGAAACAACCATGCAGGCACCAGCACGAGGCATCCTTACAGCACCACAAAGGACACAATCAACCATCGGCTGTCCCCAGGCATATGCATTCACCAGTGGTCTGTAGCATGATAATGGAAAACCAGCTTTGATGAAGAGTTTCAACCACAAATAATTAGATTTCTGGTTCCATCAGCAGCCATTGCTCAATGTGGAGGATGGTGAGCATAAGCAACCACAAATCTCAAAGCCTGATGGATTACCATGCCTTAAAATGTCGCCAAAACACAAGCAGCTATCAGCCTGTCACACCATGTTCTAGGACAGCTGAGACTCTAGTCAAAGAGAAAAGATCAACAGAATTATGACAAAACATGGAAAACCACAGAGAAAAACAATAAAATCCACATAGGTGTGAAGTTAAGCTTCCCAAATGAACATCCACTCATGAACAGAGTAAAAGTTTGGTTTCCTTCCTTTTAAAAGAACAGGGAGGTGACCTCCATGTCTTGATGTACCTCAGTCCCTTTGGGCTTGAAAACACATGTTGAACCACTCATGAGAAAACACAGCTGAAGTACTGGCTAGAAAAGATAAGCCAAATTTTATAACCACTGATTATTCTATAAATGATATGGTGAGATTTCATAAGCAACCTCAGAGAGTGAAATGCAGGAACTGTAAGGTTAAATTCTGTGGCCCAGTTCTTTTTCTCATTTTGGCCCACCTGGACTCCTGTATAGCAAGAATGAGGAGAAGGCTGGGAGATGGTATACTCAATGCCTCACCACTAAGTGTCCTAACTTTTCCTTCAATGGGAGTTTGTGTCCAGAGTGGTGGGGAGTTACCCAAGGACATGACCGCTGGTCGTTAGCAAAGTCAGGATGGAAAGCAACTGAGTTCAGACCCAGTATTCACTCTGCTATATTAGGCTAGGCCTTACTGCTTCCTTGTGCTTGCTTCATGTGTGGAGAGCCAGACTAGCAAGAGAGAGGTGCAGAAGGGCTTGTTTGCAGTGACCAGCTTTAACATTTCTAAGTGGATTTACATCTAGTTCACAAAAACTTTTCCCAAATCTCTTCCTAGGCTTGCCCCCTGAAAGCTTTTCCTTCAATACAGAATTTGATATTTCCCCAAACTGGCCTCCTCCTTACTGGTCACAGTGATCTTGGGACATTGAAGTTATGGTTCTGCAGGGAACTATGGCGAGTGCTTGCCATTGCCAATGTTCTAGGCTCTGCTTACACAGCAGCTGTCTACTGTAAGCAGCCATCCTGGTGAGAAGGCACCTCTGACAGAGGACGGAGCTTAGCGCATTGTTTTAGACCAGCATCTCGAAACAGAGTCCACAGTTGTGTTAGAGGAGCTGTCAATGAGGTCAAATGGGAAGCAGGTGGCTCCAGACCACAGTAGTTTGCATACGTGGGGCTATGAAAGAGCCTGAGAGTGAGTCAGGCAAAACTGACAGCGAGCCAGGGATTCTGCTTGGAGGCACCTGGTCCATCTCGGTTTCTGAGAACCTGGACCTCAGTGTAAGGAAATTTGGCTTACAGGAAGCTGCCTAGCTTGGATGGGAGAAAAAACTCAGAGATCAAGAAGCAAGTCAAGAGTCAGGGAAGTTCTGTCTCAGAACTTCTGCTACAGTCCTAGGAACTGCTGCTGTGGTCCTTCTGTGTGCTTCAGAAACAGAACTATCAAACAGGCTGGTGCTTTGAGGAGGCCCTGGGCTTCTGGCTTTTTGGAGATCCTCAACGAATGTACCATTTCACAAAGCCCAGGAAATCCAGGTGTCGGTCCTGGAAACCTTCACAAACACAGCATCATCAGAATCAGGCACCACCCAGAGGAAGCCGAGTTAGTTGGCATACTGCGCATAGAAAGCCACTTTCACTCTCTCGATCTGATGGCATAACTTGATAGCAGGGCCCAGCTTCAGCTCCATGCACTCCTGCACGGTTGGGAGAGTCAGCAGCAGGAGTGCCTGGCCATCAATGTCCTGCCGGAAGATAAAGCCATGTTAGAGAAGTAGGATATACTTGGTGGATGTGTTTGTCACGTCCCGGAGTTAAATGTGTAAAGAAGTGTTCTTACTGCTGTGAATTTAGGAGCACATTATCACAGGTAACAATTAACATGGAGACCGCTGAATGTATGTGTTAATAAAATGTGTGTGTGTGTGTGTATGTGTGTGTGCACGAGAGAAGGGGGAGTGTACAGGGATGGATATAGATGGAAGTCAGAGGAAACCCTTGGGTCTTAGACCTCACCCTCTACCATGTGTGAGACAGGGTATCTCTGCCAGGCTAGCTGGTCTGGAATTCTGTCTCTGTCCCTCAGCTGCTCACAGGAGTGTGCTGGGATTACAGACACATGTACACTATTGTCTGCAGGTTCTGAGGATACAAACTCAGGTCATTGGCATGCATAGCCAGTGCTTTACCCCTGAGCTGAGCCATCTCTCTGGCCCCAACAAAATCACTTTTGCTAAGACTATTTTAGTTCCTCTGAAGTTCCTAAGCCTCTGCTGGTAGAGACAAGCAGTGGAACAGGTAGGAGGTTCCAGAAGTTGCTTCCCAAGTTCAGTATCCAGTTCTGGGACAACAATTTTTTCCTTCGAGGCTAGGTCCTTCTATGCTAACCTGAGCACCATAGAATGGCTGGATACTAAAAAGTAAAAGTTTTCTTCCCACTTTGTAAGGTCTGATATCACAGAACAGGTGACAAGACATCAAAGATGGAAATGTCAACTATATAGTGTAATTTTCCAGAGGAAAGTGTGTATAGACAGACAGACACATACAGAGAGAGAGAGAGACAGTCACACACTGACACGTGGGTTATATCTACCTGGGCCAATTAAATTTTCCCATTGCCACATAGTTATAAAAACAGCCAGTCTAGAACACTAGTGCCATATGTACCATGCCTGAAACCATTATTTCTTGCTGATGAAATCATGAGATCATGCTATATTCAAACGGAACCTTTGTCAGTGTCATATGGCAATCAAGCATCCCTAAAAAACATTTTTGGAAGAAAATGTTTTACTACAGAAGTCACCCGCCAAAGCTATTGACACTAAAGGATCTGTCAGACGTACAATAAATATCAATATGGATACATACAAAATATGAACACGTCAAGACTACATGATGCCTTTGGAGGAACCCAATAGCAAGCAACAGGCCGCTAGAGTGAACAAAAATGCCTGAACTCAAAAGAATGGTTCCATGGAAGCCACATGGGAAACAGAGGATACAGACAGACAATTCAATGACATTAAGGAGAACAGCTCCTATTAAAATGTCAAATTTAGCCAAGTGATGAAGATTAGGAAAACAAACAAACAGAAATCCTGGAGCCAAAGAACTGAGTAAGTAAAACAGCAACACATACAGATGGGAGCCTCAGCAACCTGAAGAGAATTCTTTTGAGATAACACATTCAGACACTAAAGGAAAGAGGGCAAAGAAGCAGCTGAGCCTTAGGAGATGCCACTAAATGAACTAATATTCAAATGAGTGTCGGGGGGAGTGAAGAGCAGAAAATCTAATTAATGACATAATAGTCATAAAAAACTGAAATCTTAAAAATATGGACATTCAGGTTCAGGAGGCTCGAAAGACCACAAAAGGGCATAGTGTAGTCAAACTATGTGTAAGAAAGACAGATCCTAAAACACGAAGAAAAAAGTGCCAAGTTACGCATTAGGGAATCATTGTAAGATGACAACAGATTTCTCATAGACATCTTGGCTGTCAGGAGGAAATGCCACACTAAAGTCCCAAAAGATTGAATACCAGGCTGAGCAGAGCTCTATAGAAAGGCCTGATCTCAACAAACAAATAAAATCAGACTTCCAAGAATCAACAACTTATAGACACCTTCTAGAAGAAATGCATCATCACCGAATTGGGTTTCTAAAAAATGCATAAGGAATCCTATACCTAAAAGCAAATTCCATCATGAGAACACACACCCAATCCTCAGAATGAGAGGTACACACATTCAGGACTGTTTTCTCCCTGTTCCACTGCATCTTGCTATATCTACACAACAGGTGTCATATTATAGTGATATCCACCAAGTGGTGGCTAAATTCTCTATAGGAAGAAGGGCACAAAAACTCACTCCAAAAACCTGGGTCATTCTGTCAGCCTATGTCTCTTCCAGCTTGCTTGCTATTGCAAGCTGGTTTGTTCACGTAGATGTCACGGGATTGTGTGGCTGAGCATAACTGTAACTTGCTCTTCCTATTTCCCAAGGCAGGGTTCATATTCCAGCAGGAATAACTGAGGACTTCTGAGATCAGAAGAGTCAGTGGTAACAAACTGAACTCAACACAGCAGAATTCCAGCCCCATGAAGTTTTACACTCTGGGCTCTCATGAGCCATAAGGACTCAACAGGCTGTCATCATTGCCAACTATATGTACTATAGAAACTACCTGCCAACCAATTTCACAGAGATCTTCTATCTTAAAGAAATTGTTTATTTTCTGAAGCTATAATAACAAAAATATCTGAGTACATAAAGAATATAGCAGTGAGAAGGCAAATGTCAAGAGAAGCATCATTTATCACCTAAGGACCAATGTCAAGAGCAAGGGAGTTTATTACCTGATCAGACCCAAAACCTCCAATATTTCCTGGTAGGTGCCTTAAACCACCCATAAAAATGTACCATTTTCCACACTGCCAGAGTGTAACTCACTTCAAAAAAATTTCCATAAACAATGACTACTTGACTCTTGAAATAAATGTAGTGGACAAGCAACATTCTACCACACATACAGTACCATAGCGATCACAACTGTCAAACCCTCTGCTCACCAGCACACATTTGATTGGCCTGTTTACAGCATTCAGAACACAAACAACACACAAATACTCTATGAATGGACAGATGCTTTACATGGGTGTGAAATAATAAAGTTAGTCTTCAAGATTAAATGGTAAAGAACTGCTCCATTAATTTGCAGATTCAGGTAGAGAACACAGACTCTTCTACAGAATGTTGTCTCCTGATGTTTTCAGGACAATGTTTCATTATCCATCGCCCTTCACTGTCAGCTATACCTGCCATGTCGTTGCTTCCATGGTTTCTTTCCAGTCTTCCGGTCACTGCCTGCTCCAGGAGCCTCAATGCCAACCTTACTTTACTCTCACCAGTCTATAAGAACAGCCACCTTCCCACCCAGCTTTATGGTTTTGTTCAGGTGGTGAAGGTTTCCTGGGCTACTGTAACTGGCATCTCTGCCATGGCCCACCCAGTTCAATGCTATCTCTTCTACAGTTTCTCTGCTTAAACTATAACCTCATGACTGCCAGTGACACCACCATTTCCCTCTGGTCCGGGCACCACCAAAATGTGTCTGTGTCCGCTGCCTTAAAACAATCCTACATTTAAAAGGGAGTCAGTTGAGGCTGTTGGTGCAAAGTGCAGGGAGAGTATAGACTCCACAGTGTGGATTTAAAGCTGGACAACCTGGAGTAGATGCGACAGACATCACCCTTCATTCTCTCTCCCAAGAACCTGCTTGCCTGAATTCTACAGGGAAACTGACCTTTCATCTCTGGGATGCAGAATGGGAACTAACAGCTGAATGATGCTCTAGTTGCAGGCTAATTCATTAACGCTAACCAATATCATTGATTAGAGACCCTTCAATTTGCTTTTTAGCTCAGAAGAATATATCTTAAAAATCGGACCCAAGACCTAAAGATGGGAAGTGCTTAAAACTGCAGCTTGCTCATATAAGCATGTGGGACAATTGGCATTTTCCTCCAGCATCGCTGTCAGTCAACGTTCACAAAGCATCTGTACAAGGAGGTTACTCTAAACTGAAAGAGAATGGCGAGTTCTTTTGTATCTGATTGGCTATAAAGACATCCTCTCTTTTTAATTTTAATTCTTTTGAGAATTTCATATGTGTGTGCTGTATTTACATCACTTCTACTTCTCTCCTTCCGTGTTCCAACTCCTCCTGTTAGCAATCCTCTCTAGACTTGGAAAATTATCCTTTCCAGAAGTTCTTACCCACCTATGATGTACTATACTCTCCTATATAGGCACAATGAAGGCATGTGATTGTCCCCAAAATGGCTGACATTCTGAAGTGTGAGGCTATGGAGGGGAAGCAGTGGATATTGGGAAAACATTTTAGGCAATGATGGGACATCTGTGAGCGTTCTCATCTTTCTTACAAGTGGAGCTCCCAGTGTGTAGAATTTTAATAGAATGTAAGTACTGAGTCAAGTGTGCTGGAAACTGGAGCTGAATAGCGTTGTTTGGCTAAATAGACACACTGTCTTGTTGCCTTTTAAATATGTATGTTTCTACCCATAGACAAATGCTACTCCCAGCTTTAATAGGAGAAGCCATTCTTTTCGGTAAAGAGTGGTGAATGCGGAGACTCATGGCTGTTCAAGATGCTAAGAATAAGCACAGATGAGTGCTCATTCTCAAACAAGCATTTTAAACTATCCTTTCTATGGTTTAGGGAATGCTGTGGCAGAAGACAGGGAAAAGAACTCCAAAATTACCTTCTGGGCAAACTTCTGGGCAAAGCACAGCCATTGCAACCATGCATTCCCAGTAGCGTGGATAGCTGCACTGGGCCTGTATAAGAACTGGCCACTCCCATAGGCAGGCAGGGATGGAGGAAAGCCTCAGGTGGCCCTACCTCTCACTCATGACCACAGCAGGTTCCTGTGGATAGCTCCAAACCAGTGGTCATACAGGTGGCCCTGGACATGGCTACACACCCAAAAGTCCTGACTTTTGAATAGGGACTAAAAAATAGAGTAAGTCATTGGGGACAGGGGGAGGCAAGAGGAGGTGGGTAGGGGAGAGAAGAATCACAATATATTACATGCAGGTGTGAAACTGTCACAACAAAATTAATAAAAAGGATGAAAGAATTATAGAATAAATTGGGCTTAGGGGCACTCTACATCTTTACTAAAGCAGATGTATATCCACGACACATTAAGTCAGCAATTTAAAACTGAGTGTTAACTGCGGCAATAAGAACATTCCATAAAGGGAGGCTTAAAATCAAAAGGTAGAAATGAGAAGATTGTATCTGCCTGGTACACGCCACTGATCTTGCTTTGCTTTTTAGCTCTTTTTAACCTATTAAGATATGCAGGTAATAGAACTATCAAACCTTAGTTGTAATTGTGTAGAATTCTGTCAGCAAATCATGAGGAGATATAATCAAATGCTTGCACCTATGTGTACATTCTTTAAATTATGTATTCCAGCTATTGAGTGCCATAAAGGAAACCTTGTCTGGGGATGGCTCATTAATATGTTGTTCATACAAACACAAGGACCAGAGTCCAGATCCAGGGCATCCCTGAGAAAGCTAGGTGCAGCTGTGTGTTATTGTAATCTCAGCACTGGAAAGGGAGAGATGGTAAGATCTCTGGGGTGTGCTAGCCAGTCAATCTAGCCACATCACAGAGTTCCAGATTTACTAAGAAAGCCTGTCTTAAAAAAAATAGAATGGAGGGGCTGGAGAGATGGCTCATAGTTCAAAGTGCTTGCTGCTCTTGCTGAAGACTCACAAATAGCTCTAAGTTCAGCTCCAGGGGATCTGATGTTCTCTTCTGGTTTCTGGGGGCATGTGCACTCAAACTTACACACACACACACACACACACACACACACACACACAGAGAGAGAGAGAG
>LOJH01007450.1:0-30966 GCA_001685095.1 Ellobius talpinus
GCATGGCTCTCCTCTCCAAGATGGACGTGGGTTAAAATCTTCCAGGTAAGCCACCATTTAATGATGGTACACAGATTACTAGATATGGATTAAGCAAAATATGAGAGGTAGCCAAAAAGAGGCTAAATATAATGGGCCAGGCAATGGTTAAATGAATACAATTTGTATGTTGTTATTTCGGGATATAAGCTAGCCATACGGGAGCTGGGCAGGACAAAAAGCAGGCCTGCTCACCCCTATCACTACACTAAATCATACCTGCTGTTCAAGCTAGAAACTATTCAGTTACCTTGCAACTTATGCCAAGAACAAATATATTTATATATGTAAGAATCGTCTAGTATGCTGGTGAGTGTCTTTGCTATAATTCCAGCATGCTGCATATTTCTGTACCACAGAGCACCTTTCAAAGGCCTAACCTAGCAGTCAAATCACAGTGCACTTTTTGTTGCCATCATCACTCAGTTAAATGCATTTCCTGACTCCCTGTCTCATTCTATTTTTCACAGTCTGGTAAGACTTCACAAAACTCCAACTTTTCTCCTATTGTTTCTTCATTCAGAAATATCATTTTAAGCCTGCATTTCTTTAAACTGAGCCATTTACAAACCAGGTCTTTCAGGCCCCTCTTTAAAAATGTTCTTCTCAGAGTTCCAGAATTTTAGTAAAAGTTGTCTGTGCTGTAAATTCCAACTGAGCAGTTTTGACATTGACTAAATTTCATAATTTTTTTATTACGAGTTTACACAAGTCTTGATGCCTGGAGACTGGGAGCTCAAGGCAAACAGATCCTTTGTGTTCTTCATGTCAGGCAAAGGTTATGACAGATAGAAAGCATGCCATAGACAATGGGGAGAATGACTGTGAACTTGCAATCATCTTTGTTAGGTGCTTATTACATTGTCCCTGATTATGTGAATTTCAAAATATGGTAGATTTTTTTAAATACTATTCCACTGAAAATAATTCTAAAGACTGAATAAAATATAAAAAGGTTCATCTAATTTCATTTTAATGAGTTTTTAAAGTACATGCATTTGTATATGTTTGTTTGTGAGTATATACACATAAGTGCAGGCAGCCATAGATGCAGAGGAGAGCATTAGATCCCCTGGATCTATGCTTATAGTAGTCTGTGAGCTCCTAGATGTGGGTTTCATAAATAGAACTCAGGAGTACTATATGCTCTTAACAGTGAAATCATAGCTCCAGCCTTGAAAAATACTGTGCCAAATTTATTTCTCTAATAGGTAGGAGGACAGAGGAAAACAGTAAAAGTATGCCTTTTAAACAAGCTTGGTGAATGTTCACTTCCTTTGTTATGTCTATAAGTTGCACAATGTATCTGAAGTGAAGCCTGGAGTTTAACTAAGCTGGTGATGCTTGAAGCCTAAAGCAGTACTTGCTCACTACAACAAAAAGCTTGAAATGCATTTGCATTTTAGCAAGTGTGTGTGCAGGCAAGGGAAATTTTCCCACATCCTTACTAGAGGATAAAAAAAATCATGAAATAAAGCTAACTATATGGTAGAAAAACATCAAAAAGGTAAAACAAAAAGGAAAGGCATGAGAATAGAGGTCATTGAGCTCTATTTCTGATGAGGAAGAACTACCATAAAAAAACAAAACACACAGCAGTATTACAAGAAATTGATCATGTCTATATTGAATATCCTAGAATTTATGTTAACATATCTTAAACATATGGGTTATTTTAAACTAAATTGCTATTTGCAATTGAGCCACCAGAATTTGTTAATTAAGCAATTTTTTTGAAGATTTTCTGAATGCAAGGCACTATTCTAGGTATTGGAGGGTATCTGTCTATAAAGCAGATTACATTATTAGTATTAAATTCTTAGGCAGAAGACATATACCTGTCACAGTGAATGACTATCAGGGACATCCTTTTATTCACTAACAAAGAAACAGATATCAAAAGTCAAGATGACATTAACATAGATGAAAGTCCAGAATTAAGCATGAACAATTTTATAATGTGTCACTATTCCTTTTATTCCAAATTCAGCTGCCCATAGAAAAGAAATGTCATACAAGAGGAGACTAACTAGAAGGATGAAAATGAAGCACACAAGAAAAAAAGAGAAATAGATTCATAGATATTATACTTAAATCTAAACAAGAAATTATATTTTTGTGAGGTCTTATTTATTGGATGGTAAGTTTTACTTGTTCATTTCTAATTATTAATCACAAAAATTAACTCTTCACAAATGCGGTCCCTGCCATCACATTTGTATTATTTTTATACAGAACAGAGAGTTTATGGACATGTGAAGTAAGGATAGTACAGTTTCCATGAGTGCCCATTTCTGTACTAGATTGTTTGTAAGTTTGAAGAAAACTATAAGAGATGCACCTCTGAACACTCTTGTATCCCTACTAGAAGCATATCATCAGAGAGGTAACTTGGCCATATCTTGGATGATGATGCCAAATAGCATATAAAAGATAAAGTATGGAAAATAATGTGAAAATATTGAGGACATAAAATATTCTAACAACTATGTCATAACCTGCAAAATCAATCAAAATGCACCCAATTCAAAGACTGTTTCCATTTAAACTAGTTATAATATGTTGTAGTCTTCCAAATTTATATTATGTAGATGTTGGTTGTTATTATATAGATGGCATTCAAAAATATTTGTGTCATATTCTATGTTACATAAAACATGTTATATAAAACATGGTTTTGAAACTGGCATTCACAAGTTAAAATGTCAAATATGCCATATTATTTAAAATAATGGAAAATAATTATATATGGAATAAGTAACTTAGTTCAACTTAAGAAATATTTCTAACAGAAATGATTTCTCCATATCTTTATTTTCCTTAGTTAACATGGATGACATATCTAATCCTAATATGAAATAACATTATGATAGGCTCTTCAGTAATTCATAAGCCTATTTCATTATTTTCTTCTTTCCTGGACATATTTGTTAACATGAGCACAATTATAGGCAGATAATACTTGAAGCATGACAAGTAAGTGGTTGAAAATATTCTGTGAAAGATTAAGGTTTTATCTTTGCAGGACTTGGTAATTTATTGTCTGTTTAATCGAAGATTATTTCAAAGTCTGTTTAATGAATACAAAATTATTTCATTTTCTCCTGTGATGAAAAACTTACACTAATTCTTGTATGTTCAGAGTCATGTTCTTTTATTTCAAGGACATTTTTGACATCTCTACAGTTCTTTTCTTTTTAATTGTAATTTCATGCTGGTAAAGTATAAAGGATTGTCTGTGTCAATAATTGTCTGTCTAGGTTCCAAGACAAAGCTTTAATAATCAGGTCTAATATATTTTATTTTAACTGAGATTACCGGTGTGGTTTTAATTAATATTTTAATTAAAATATAAATATATCACTCCCCACATTTCTCTTTCTCTCCTCTAGTCCATCTTATGTATCCACTTTGTTCTCTCTAATAAACTTGAAATGTTGTAGCATTACTTGTTTCCTTAGTAAGATTCAAGAAAAGCATCCTCTATGCTTAAAAACATTTATTATTAATTACCCTTAAAACAGTCAGATTTACAAAGGACAATATCATATAATGATGACACATTTTCTCTGTTCTGTAAACTTCTGCAGCTGGGCCCAAACTATTCTAGTGAAAGAAGACAAAACTGTACAGTCCTTACCTATAAGAATAGAAATAATAAAAGATTTAATTATCAAAATGTTATTACTGGTTGGTCCAGAATTTTATTATCATAAAAGAGATCATTCTTATAACAAAGAGGAGGGTCTTCTGATACGCTAGGATATCTTAAAATCATGTACATGTCCAGAAGTCTTCAGCCAGGCAGGCCCAGGCCACACAAGCCAGAGCTAATGAGTGACCTGCCTGCCAGCAGAACACTACCTCTCCCTGGATTCTGTCTCCCAGGACTCTTCCCCAGGCCAAAACCATCCCAGTTCCTCTCTGATCCTCTGCTGTTGAGCCCCCACCTACAATCCCAGTGGATTTCCATCACTGAGGCAGAAAACACACCAGCCAGAACTGGTGAATGACCCACCTACCAGAAGAACTGATCATGTCTTTGGATCCTGCCCCCAGTGACCCTTCACCAAACCCGTGCCATCCATCCTACCTAGTCCCCAGTCATAGTGGTGAAACTTCCCCTCAACTTCAGAAGACTTTTAGCAAGCATGCCTGACCACACAAGCCAAAACTAGTGAATGACGTGCTTGCCAGTAGAACTGTACCCCTCCCTTGGATTCTGTCTCCCATGCTTCTTACGCTGGCCGGCACCATCTGAGCTCATCTCTGTCCCAGATACTGGAGAGATCAGGGATACAAGAAACACACTGAACACTAAAATATAATCAAAACAATATACAGCAAATCAACAGGCAACATCAAATTAAACAGAGACAAACTCAAGAGCAATTGCACTAAAATCAGGAACTATATTCAGTATAGTATTCAAAGTTCTAACTAGAGCAAAAAAGACAAAAGGACTCGAAGTTCTAGCTCAAACAATAAGACAACAAAAGTAGATCAAGTGTTTACAAATTGGAAAAGACCTCAAAGTATCACCATTTGTAGATGATATGATAATATACATACACGACCCCAAAAATTCTACCAAAGAACTCCTACAGCTGATAAACACCTTTAGTGAAATGGCCAGCTAAAAGATTAGCTTAAAAAATCAAGAGACCTCTTATATACAAATGACAAAGTGTTTTAGAAAGAAATCAGGGAAACAACACCCTTCACAATAATTATAAGAAATACAAAATATCTTGGGGTAATGCTAAGCAAGCAACAGAAAGGCATGTATAACAAGAATTTCTAGTGTTAAAAAAAAGTTGGAGAAGATATCTGAAAATGGAAAGTTCTCCCATGCTCATGAATCATTAGGGTCAACACAGTAAAGAATCATCTTACAAAAAAAATCTAAGCTGGGCGATGGTGAATTTGCCTTTAATCCCAGCATTCGGGAGGCAGAGGCAGGCAGATATCTGTGAGTTCGAGGCCAGCCTGGTCTACAAGAGCTAGTTCCAAGACAGGCTCCAAAGCTACAGAAAAATCCTGTCTCGAAAAACAAACAAACAAAAACAAAGAAACAATCTACAGATTCAATGCAATCCCCATCAAAATTCCAACACAATTCTTTTTTATATCTCTAAAACAATCTTACTTTACATACCAATCCCAGTTCCCTCTCCCTCCTGTCCTCTCACTCCCATCTTATGCCCACCCCACCCCTATCCATGCCTCAGAGAGGGTAAGGTCTCCCATAGGGAGTCAAGGAAATCTGTCATATTACTTGAGACAGGAATAAGGCTTTCCCCCCTGTATCTAGGCTGAGCAAGGTATCCCACCATAGGGAACAGGCTCCAAAGAGCCAATTCATGCACTAGGGATAAATACTCATTTCACTGCTAGTGGCCCCACAAACTGCCCAAGCCACACAACTGTCACCCACATTCAGAGGGCCTAATTTGGTCTTATGCAGGTTCCCTAGGTGTCAGTCCAGAGTCAGTGAGCTCCCACTAGATCAGCTCAGCTGTTTCTGTGGGTTTCCTCATGATGGTCTTGTTCCCTTTGCTCATAATATCATTCCTTCTTCTCTATAGCTGGTCTCCAGTGCTTATCTGTGGATCTCTGCATCTGCTTCTGTCAGTTACAGAAAGAAAGCACTATGATGACAATTAAGGTAGTCATCAAAATGATTACAGGGGAAGAGCATTTTAGGTACACTCTCCATTAATGCTTAAATTCTTAGCTGGGGACAACCTTGTGGATTCCTGTGAATTTTTCTAGTGCCTTGATTCTCGCTAACCTCATAATGGCTCCCTCTTTCAAGGTATCTCATTTGTTGCTCTCCCTCTCTGTCCTTCACCTAACTTGCCCTTTCCAGTCTTTCATGTTCTCCTCCCCCACTTCCTTTTTCTCCTCCTCACACACCTACCACCCTCCCATATCCCCCAATGCTGCCACTTTCCTAAAGAGATCTTGTCTACATCCATTTCCAGGGGAAACCATGTATGTCTCTCCAATGGTTCTCCTGGTTTCCTGTCTTCTATTGGTGAGGACTGTAGAATGGTTATCCTTTGCTTTATGTCTAATAGCCAATTATTTGAGTATATACATCTTGTTCTTGTTTTTCTGTGTCTGTGTTAAAATATCAAATAGAATTAAAAATGGGGTACAGGTCTAAACAAAGAAATCCCAACAAAGGAATTTCAAATGGTGAAAAGGCACTAAAAGAACTGCTCAACATCCTTAGCCATAGGGAAATGCAAATCAAAATAACTCCAAGATACCATTTTACATCAGTAAGAATGGCTAAGATCAAAAACACCAAAGAGAAAATCCAGAGTAAGGTGAACACTTCTCCACTGTTGGTGGGAGGGCAAACTTGTCCAACCACTTTGGAAATCTGTATGGTGGTTTCTCAGAAAATTGGGAATCAATTTACTTCAAGACCCAGAAATACCACTCTTGGGCATATACCCAAAGGATGCAGACCCATACCACAAGGACATTTGCTCAACTGTGTTTATAGCAGCATTATTCATAACAGCTGGAATCTGGAAACAACCTAGATGCACCTCAACCAAAAAATGGATAAATGTGGTACATTTACACAACAGAGTACTTACTCAGTGGTAAAAAGACAAGGACATCTTGAAATTTGGAGGTGAATGAATGGAACTCAAAAAAAAATCCTGAGTGAGGTAACCCAGACACAGAAAAACCAACACAATTCTTACAGACCTTGAAAGTATAATACTTACCTTCATATGAAAAAGCAAAAAACTCAGGATATCTAAAAATAATCCTGGATAATAAAAGAACTTCAGAAGTTATCACTATCCCTGATCTCAATTTCTACTATGGAGCTGTAGTAAGAAATAACAGCATGGTATTGGCTTAAAACCAAACACATTGATCAATGGAATTGAATCAAAGATGCAGACATAAATCCACAAACGTATGGACACTTTGATTTTTGACAAAGAAGTCAAAGTTATGCAATGGAGAAAAGAAAGTATCTTCAACAAGTGGTGCTGGCATAACTGAATGTTGGTATGTAGAAGAATACAAATATCCATATCTATTGCCCTGAAGAAAACTCAAGTTCAAGTAGATCAAAGACCTCAACATAAATCTAGTTACACTGAATCTGACAGAGAAAGTGGGGAATAGCCTTGAATGTATTGACACAGGAGACAGTTTCCTGGATAAACTCTAGTAGCACAGCCTCTAAGATCAACAATTAATAAATGGCACCTCATGAAGCTGAAAAGCTTCTCTAAGGCAAAGGACACTTTCAATAGGACAATACAGCAGCCTACACAATGGAAAAAGATCTTCACTGACCCCAGATTGGACAGAGGGCTAATCTCCAAAATATATAAAGAACTCAAGAAAGTAAATGACAAAAGCATACACACAAAAAAATTAAAAATGATGTGCAGCCCTAAACATAGAATTCTCAACAGAAGAATCTCAAATGATAGAGAAACACTTAAATAAATATTCAAAGTCTTTAGCCATCACAGAAATGAAAGTTAAAACATCTTTGAGATTCCATCCTACACCTGTCCGAGCGACTAAGATCAAATGACTGCTTCTGCTCGAAAGGATATGGAACAGGGGGAACACTCCTCCATTGCTGGTGGGATTGCAAACTTATGCAGTCACTTTGGAAATCAATATGGACGCTTCTCAGAAAATTGGGAATAAATCTACCTAAAGACCCAGCTATACCACTCTTGAGCATATACACAATGGATGCTCAATCATAAAATAGGGACACTTGCTCTACCATGTTCATAGCAGCTTTATTTGTAATAGCTAGAACCTAAATATAACCTAGATACCCTTCAACCAAGGAATGAACAAAGAAAATATTTTACATTTGCATAATGGAGCTGTTAAAAACAATGCCACAGGAAAATTTGAAGGCAAATGAATGGAACTAGAGAAAAAAATCATCCTGAGTGAGGCAACCCAAACCCAGAAGACAAACATGGTATGTACTCACTCATACATGGATATTAAATGTAAAGGATAGTAACCATGTTACAATCCACAGCCCCAGAGAGACTAGGTCACAAGAAGTACTCAAAGATGGATTCATGAATCTCCATGGGAAGGGGAAACAGAAGAAATCTCCTGGGCGGGCTGGGGGCAGTTGAGCATAGGAACTTGAGGGATTGGGTTGGAGGATGGGTAGAGGGGGATAATACTGAAAGAGATGGCTAGAAGGTGCAGGGAGTTGGGGTCACATAGGAAGCTGATGCAAGAAACATCAATGAATCTACAAGGATGACCCCACATAAGACTCATAGCATTAGTGGATATGTAGCCTGAACTGGACATTTAGTGATCAGATTGGTAACTACCCAAATTGTCATCAGAGTCTTCATCCAGTAACTGATGAGAACAGTTGCAGATTCCCACAGCCAAACATTAGGCCAAGCTCAGGGAATCCTGCTAGAGAGGGAGGAAGGATTGTAGGAGACAGAGGAGTCAAAGACATTACAAGAAAACCCATAGAACCAAATAACCTAGACTCATGGGAGCTCACAAAGACTAAACCAACAGCCAGCAAGCCTTCATGAGACTGACCTAAATCCTTTACATGTATGTGACAGTTGTGTAGCTTGGTCTATTTGTGTGACTCCTAACCTTGAGAGCAGAGGCTGTCCCTAGTGCTTTGTCTGGCTCTTGGAAACTTATTCCTCATACTAGACTGCCTTGACCAGTTTAAATACAAGGGAAGGTGCTTAGTCTTAGTGCAATTTGATATGTCATGCTTTGTTGATACCCATGGGAAACCTGCTCCTTTCTGAACAAAACCAGAGAAGGACTAAATTAAGGAAGGGGGTTGGGGAAGTTGGGGGAGGCAATAGGAGGAGAGGAAGGAGGGGAAACTGTAGTTAGTATATGAAAGAAATAATTAAATAAAATGTACATAAAGTGGTATTTCTATAATGTATACATGTTACTCATATAAAATAATTTAACTCAAAAAAGCTACATGTACTCAAGTCAATAATAACAAATAAAACATTTTTTGACTACCAAACCTAATAATTTTTATGTTACTGGTGATTATAGTTTTTATGAGCGTTTTAAACTTACCATTTTTGTTTTAATTCTCCTTTATTTTATTTTTTAAATTTCCCATTGGTCTATATTTATTATATATGTTACTGGGTTACATAAGGATATTTTCTCAAAAGTATATAATGCACTTTGAGCATATTTCCCCATAGACACCCTTAATGAAATCTTTTCACACTCGACTTCTGTTAGTTCCTTTGTTCAACTCTACCTTCATTTCATGTGTTCATTCTCAATCTCATGTATTTATATAACATCTAGGACTGCAAATGAGGTTAAACTTGGTGTTTTCCTTTCTGTGAATCACTTAATTTACTTAATATGATTATCCCCAACTGCATCCATTTTAAAGAAAACAAAATAACTTCAGTCTTCTTTGTAATTGAAAACTATTCCAATTGTGCATATAAAACTAATTTTCTTATATGCATTAACAGACACCTAGGTGGTTTTATAAGTCAGCTGTTGTGAATAGTGTTGTAATAAATATTGATGTGAAAATATATGTGTGATATGTTCAATATCACTAGACATCGGAGAAATATAAATTTCAAAAAACACTGAGACTCCATCTCGCCCCAGTCAGAATGGCAGACATTAAGAAAACAATAACAAATGCTGATAAGAATGGAAAAAAAGGGAAAATTTTCAGTGTTAATGGGAATATCAACTAGTGAAGCCATTGGAGAAATTAGTAAAAGGAGAACTACTCTGTGACTTGGCTGTATCACTTTTTCTTTCTTTTATCAAAAATAATTTTTCTCTCACATAATTCTGATTATCATTTCCCTTGTCTACTCCTCCCAGTTCCTCCATACCTCCCTTTCCATCCTGATTCCCTCTGCTCCTGTCTCTTGTTAGGAAACAAGCAGGCTTTTGAGGGATAATAACAAAAGAAAACAAAGAAAATCTCACACTGGAGTTAGATAAAACAAACAGAAGGAAAGAGAAGGGGCAAGATCAGAAATTCACTTGTTCACACACTCAAAAATCCCATAAAAACACTAAACTGTAAGCCATAAAATACATGCAGAGAATCTGGTGCAGACCCATGCAGACTCTGTGCATCCTGTCTCTGTGAGTTCGAATGAGCTTTGATCATGTTTAGTTAGAAGATCTTTGTTTATTTGGTGCCCTTCATTCCCTGTGGCTCATACATGCTTTCTACCTCATCTTTCATGGTTTTCTGAGCCATGAAGAGAAGGATTTAAGGGAGACATCCTTTTTAGGTCTGAGTGTTCCAAGGTCTCTCACTCTGCATGTCTGGTTGTAGATCTGCATTTGCTATTATCTGCTGCAGGAGTGAACTTCTCTGATGATGTTCCAATCTAGGAGCACAGCAGAATGTCATTAGGAGTCATTTTATTGCTACATTTTTTGTAGACAGTAAGATTTGGTTTTACCTTCTAATGCTGTATTCAATATGGGTTATATCTCATGGATTGGTCCTTAAGTCAAATCAGATGTTAGTTGGTTATTCCCATAAGCTTTGTGCTGCCTACAGGCAGGAATCCAATGTAAAGCACAGGATTTTTAGCTGATGTATTTATTTTTGTCTTTTAGCAGAGTGCTGAGTACCTTCTTATACTAAAGGTTCTATCACCTGGGGGTGACGGTTCTATGTAGATATTAGGTCAACTTCTCCATGTTCAATGAGTTATGTAGGTATTTTCTTCAGGAAAGGTACCTTGCTATCAGTTTGTAGACAGCAACATATAGTATAGTCTTGGCAACAGATCGGACATTGTTGTTTGAGGATTTCCTTTGGACCCCTTTTGCCAACAGTTCAATTGGATGTTACCCAATCCTGGTATTGGAAGCTTCAGTTGGTAACAAAAGATGAAAAGTTGGGCCTCTCACTCCCTCATTATTTGGTGATTTTGCTTAGATCACCTTCATGTATGTACATATTTTTGAAATATTCTACTGCATCTGATTCATAAACAACCCTTCAAATGACCCATAATTTTAGCTGCTGCCCATATTCCCTCTCTTGTCACCCAACCTCTCCCTTGTCCACCTTGATCCTCTCATTCCAGCCACCCCATCAATTCATAATTGCTTATTCTATTTCTCATTCTTAATGAGATATTATCACTTTTGAAAACACTAAAACCACCTATCAATTTTGGATAAGTGTTGAAGGAACAAAACAAAATGCTAATGAAATTTAAGTTAACCTGATTACTTAAGAAACAAACTTACCTTTGAGATTACACTTTAATTAAAACATTTCTTCCCTTCCTTTCCTCTCTCCAAGCCCTCCTATAAACCCCTTCTCACATTCCTTCAAATTCGTGATCTTTTTATTTTTTTAACTAATTGTTATTTCATGCATTTGTGTATATTTTATATTTTATATTCCTAAATATGATATATTCAGCCCATATTATGTTAATTTTATATATTAACACTATATAGCACTAAACAACAATTGATATGTTCTTCCCTGGGTAAGTCCATCTCTCCCGCTTCCAGCTTTCCTCAGTTTGCTATAGTTCTATGTGTAGGGTTCAGGTCTCATGTGCTTTTGTCGTCCAGTTTGGCATGTCCATTGATGCTGTCTTTGTTCAACTTGCATCTGGGTAGTTGTGTTGGTGAAATTTTATGATATAGCCTCTGATATTACTGAAAGACATAATTTGTCACCAAACTCCATGATCCTCTGGCTCTTACAATCTTTCTGCTCCTCTTCTGCAATGTAGCACTTTGGGTACAAGAGTGTTTTGCAGAGGCAATTACCTTTTAAATATTCCTCTTGCTTAGATGTAAATTTTTTTTAAGTAATGACACTTTCAGACATGATTTGTTGCAAACACTGATTAATATATCATTTTGTGACTAATATTTTTGAGAATGTGTTTTACATAGAATACCTCTCTAAGTAGGTCTTTATTTGGACTGCCCACTCCCAAAAATGACACAGAGGAACTTTATTAATTATGAAAGTTTGGCCTTAGCTTATCATTGTTTCCAACTACCTTCTAATACTTAAATTAACCCATTTATATTCATCTACATTTTTTCATGTGGCTCATTACCTCTTCTCAGTACCATATGTCTGACTTCCTCCACATCTGGCTGGCAAATCTCCCATGCCTCACATTCTTTTCCAGAGGAAGTCCCACCTGCCTAGCTATTGGCCACTAAGCTCTTTATTAAATCATTCAGAAGGTGCCTTAGGCAGGTGAAGTGAAACAAGAACACATCTTCATACGGCATGCAAAAGTTTATGATAACATATTCTCCATCCCCTTTCCTCCCCCCAAGCCCTCCCCCAATCCCTCTACCACTCTTCTTCAAATTCCTGCTCTTTAATTCATGAATTTTTATTATATACATGTATGTATTTGTATATACTTTTTTTCCTAAATGTAATGTGCTAACTCCATACAATGTGACTTGTATGTATGTTTCAGGTCTGACCATCTGGCACTGGATAAACAACTGATTAGTGTACTCTTACCTGAGGAGGCCATTGCTCCAATTACCAGATTTATTCAGTTAGCTACAGTTCTTTCTGCAGGGTTGAAGCCTAGAGATTTTTCCTTGTCCAGCTTGGCATATTTTGTGACTCATTTTTTAACTAACTTAGTAGGATGTTTCACTGGATTGCTCATTAGAGTTACAGATCTGCCTTTGAAAAAACACTCCCTGCTTTAATATATATATGATAAATTGCAGTACTTGAATTTGGTGAAAAGTTCTTTAATAAACATTATTTGGGAAGTAACATAGAGAGTAATTAATTGAAACCTTCTCAGTCATAACATTAATTCTACAACTAAGGAAGTGTTTTGTATATGACGTTTCTGCACTAAAATTATTTGCTTATTCTTCCCTTATAAAATTAGCAATCATATATCATGGAATACAAAGCTGCCAAGGATATGAGTTAAGGTGGGAGACTATGAGGGCATATAAAGATGCTCAGTGAAACCTGTAACACTTGAGGGTAAAGAACAAAAAAAACTTCTCTGTCAGACCTATCAAGGCTAGTGACAAAGAAGTAGGAAATCAGAGTAGATCCAAATGGACAATTTTGCACCAAGAATTTGGTTGTCAAGATTTTATCAATTTAAACTCTGGTAAGAGTGTAATGTCATCTAAACTGGAGGCAGAGGAATGGCATATTGACACAAAGGTGAGCATGTTGATGTACTGTCATGCATTTTTTTTTTACTTTTTTCCAAACTTGCTAAAGGTCAGACACAAAAACACATGTTTCCTTTTCCAAATCTATAGCAAATGGAAGAAGTTGGGGGCCAATGATTCAGTAAAGTTTAAGAATACAAATTATTTAAAAAGAATTAGTGAAATGAGAAAAAACATTTTTGGTAAACAGGTGAATTCAATGTAGTCATAAAATTCCTAATCATCAAAATCACAGAGACACAAATATTCATAAAATAATGTGAAATAAAAAGATTAATGTGATGGAGGAGGGTCATTTGTCTATGTGTTACTTTCAGTGGTTAATAAAGAAACTGCCTTGGCCTTNGTTAAGCTAGCCATGCGGGAGCCGGGCGGGACGAAAAGCAGGCCTGCTCTCCCCAATCACTACATTAATGAAAGCTGAAACTCTAATTACCTTTGACAAGGTATAGAAAAGAACAAAAGCCAAAGCTTCAGGTCATATATAAGTAGAATTAACTGGGATTTCTACTCTAATTCTGTTATTATTGCTATTAACATTATCATGATTATTGTTATTCCTACTGATGTTTTGCACAATGTGTTGTGCAAAAAATAAGGTGAATATTTAGAAGTGGTTAATTTACTGATAGTCTTTACTTAATTATTAGCAAACATAGACCAGAATATTAAGCTCATTTGTTCTTTTAGGCAATAAACTTATATATATATATATATATATATATCTCCCAAATATGTGTAGAAGGCTTATAAAGGCCTGCTTAAACATTTGGTGACAGATTTTAGTTAATAGCAGAAAACCCCAAAGTAATAATTTAAGATCAAATTCACAATATTTCAATCATGAAGCAAAATCTACAAAATGGAAACCAAGAATCCTAATGTGTTTTTAGAAGTGTGTGTGTGTGTGTGTGTGAAAGCTGAAATCATCCACAATGAGGTAAATTTACTATAACCTAAAGATCATTCAATAATACATTTCTGTAAATTCTATTTATATATCTATATGTACACATGCATACATGCATATTGTACTGTACTGAAATTTTTGTCAGTGGGACAAATACCTGAAGCAAGCAGCTTACAAGGTTAATTTTGGCTTCTTGTATCAGAGGTTTCAGCCCAAGGCAAGTAGGACCCATAGGTCTAAAACTGAGATGAGATAGACTTGTGAGCAAATAGCATCTACACATGGTGAGCAGGAAGTAGAAAAACATCAGATAGGAAGGAGTCCAGAACAAGATAGAGCACCAAGCACACCCATATCTTCTAATAGAATTCAGAAAATCCAGAAAAGATCCCAGACAAGAGAAAGAGCAATGATAACCAAAGCACAAGTTACAAATTTTATACAGAATGCTGTTCAGCTGTCAGAATCGTATGCATCTGCCTACCAAACATGTCTGAAAACTTAGACTTAAAAAAATCTTGTTTCAGTTCTGGAAGAAAAAGTATATAAATACATATATGCATACAATAGCAATTCATGAAAAATAGGCCATGTATTTGAAGAAGAGTGGTAGGGGCATTGTGGGATGGTTTGCGAGGATGTATACTATACAGTCAGTGACTATTTTAATGCATGAAATACCTGTGCTAATTATCCAGTGACTGGGTAACAGACAACTGGACACAGTATCTGTGTTTCTAGAACCAATATATTCATTCAAATTCAACTCACAAGAATGCCAGGAAATAGAACTAACTTAAGTTTGATTTAAGATATAAGATCTGCCTTCCACAGTTTCACTTGCTGGTATCTTCTCTGTGTATAGCTCTCTGTGCGGCCCTGCTTGTTAACCTTCTCTCTTTTTGAGCTGTCCGTAAAAGAAAATCTTTCTGTCAAAGTGTTATATTCTATCACCAAAGGATTCTACATCTTATAAAACATGAATGTAATGCTATCTTACAGCACATACTAAACTTCTTTGGGAAAGTATAGTCACTTATGGTGCATAGTGTGTGCTTCCGTCCAAGAATACCACCAATTTGTTGTGCTTAGTGGCTTGTCCATTTGATGAGATACACATTTGAATAACCTCAAGATGATTGAATACACATGCTACCTAAATGACATTTGGGATTATTGGGTGACACAGCAAATCTGCATTTCAATGTGTATTTGTTCTTGCCTCACAACTGTCTTTACAAAAAACACAGTGAAGCACCTAAGTCTGTCTGCCTTTGAGAGGCACAATTGTGGAGGGAGAGAAGAGCTTCTGTGAAGCTGAAAGAGAGTTTACATGGCCAAGAAATAAAGGCTCCTCAGAGAATGTGATTCAGCAACAAGTTGGGAGCCTGTATAAATACGTACATTTGCTTGAGTTTCAGCTGTTTCAAATTACACCTCTCCTAAGTTTTATGATGTAAATCATATAAATTATGTAGTACAGTGTGCCAAAACCTTTTCTGCTTTTTCTTTTTGTCAATGGACCTTAATTTAGACTACAATAACTTGAGACATGTAAATTATTTAATTATGGAAGATGGCTGTAAAATGTGAGGCTCAATTCCTGAAAGTAAAATAACTGCTCTCAAGATATGCTTCCTTCTTACCTCAACAGCCCATGTTTAGCAGGGAGAATCTTCTCCATGTTCTTTACAAAGCAGAAACTTGTAACTTGGTGGTTCCTTGAGCAGTAAAGAGAAAATACATTGCTTTCTGTTTCCTAGAAAATTTTAAAATATAAAAAGAGTCCTAGAATAATATATATATACACACACATATATATGCATGTGTATTTATATATGTATATATACATGTTCTGTAAACAATTTGAATTTACATATGCATAGCAACTTAGTTAAAAAATGCATCAGAGTAGTTGTTGTTGGGGAGGCTGCTCCTTGGTTCCCAGCTGCCCAGACCGCAAAATAATCATTCAGAAACTATATTATTTGCAATACTGTTTGGTCAATAGCTTAAGTATATTGGTAGCTACCTCTTATATCTTAAACCAACCCATCTCCACTAATCAGTGTATCACCATGAGATTGTGGCCTACCAGCCAAGTTTCAATGGGCTCCAGTGGAGGCATCTGTCCCTGGTGGCAGCTCCATGGCTTCTCTCTGATTCCGCTGTTTTTGTCCCAGCATTCCGTTTAGTTTTCCCCACCTAGCTTATTCTGCCCTATTATATGCCAAATCAGCTTCTTTATTCATTAACCAATAAAAGTAACACATTTACAGAAGGACTTTCCACCCCATTTCCCTTTTCTGTTTAAATAAAAAGGAAGGTTTTAACTTTAACACAGAACAATTACACATAACAAAACAGGTATCAAGCAAGAATTACAGCTACAATATTTATATCTACTTTATCTTTTATCATAACTGAGGAAAACTATAATTATAACTATTCTTCAACTCCATCAAAGACTCCAGAAAGTTATAATATTACCTACATAAACAGGAAGTGCATTGTATGCAACTTCCAAAAACTCTAGAAACAATAGAGACATCTTGCTGCCTAGACAGTCACCTAAATTTCTTCTGGAACCTTGCAGGCACCCATCTTCAGGTTACCTGCCCATAGTACCCAGCACAATTTTCCATGAAGCAGCGAATCCAAAGATCTGTTCTTCCTTGTAATGGCAATGTCCATCAGTTGTTTTCTTCTGTGTTCTTCAGAATGCTGGCAGACTGTTTTATGAAGAAGGGACCCTGAAGGACCATCTCACCTTTAGGGAAGTTCAGCTTTTATTTCTGTTACCCTGTTACTGGTGAATCAGGAAGACCTCTCTTAAAGGAATCATGTCCCTGCTTGCAATTAAAGACTGCCCCGAGAAAATGCTGCTACCAAAAAGCCATGCTTAACTCTGTTCTTTTGTGTCTGGGATTCCTTTCCAAGATTTCTCAGGTTTTACATGGATTTAGTCAGTCATGTTGAAGCATCAAATTGTTGTGGTAGGCAACTTGTTTGTCCCCTGCTGCCCAGAACTGAAATAATTACACAGAAACTATATTATTTGCAATACTTTTTAGCCAATAGCATAAGTGTATTTCTAGCTAACTTTTATACCTTAAATTAACCCATCTCCATTGATCTGTGTATCACCATGTGGCTGTGGCTTACTGGGTAAAGTTCCATAAAGCATCTGGCATCTGTCTCTGGCAGGTGGCTACATGGCTTCTCCCTGACTCTGCCTACTTTCTCTGTATATATCTTTTTCCAGCTTGGATATATTCTGTTAAGCCATTGGCCAAAATCGGCTTCTTTATTAATCAATGACAAGAAAACATATTCACAGCATACAGGGGGGAGTCCCACATCAAGCTGTTAACAACTAGGCTGAACTCATACTTAAACATAATGCAAGAGGCAAAAGTTATGTTTTGATGACATTGGATATATCGTTCATCTGCTTGGAGTCTAGTTTTATTGTATAAAATTTTGGAGACAACAATAGAAACTGCTTTATATTGCTGTAAAGACTAGATGAATGAACAGTACATGAATGTATAACATGCATAGAAGTTTACCTAGAACTGAGGGTGGCCTGTCATTGGTGTTTGGTTTAATTGGAAAGATGGTATGAAAGATTTTAGCTCTGTGTCTTCTTCTCGGTATATCCTTCCATGAGTACTCTAGTGGTTCCCATGTCCACATCTGCAAAATAAGAGATCAAGGATATTTCGTTTTTCATGAGTTTCCTAGCTCTAAACTTCTGAAAGTCAAATAATACTTCATACCAATCACTTTCCTATCATAATTTTAACCCCCCTAATGCATGCTTACAAATGCTACAGGGGTGGTGTGTGCAAATACTTGATGTTGTGGGTGTTCCACTGATGGCAAGTGCTGACTGAATAAATCTGCCACTGAAATATTTTAATGTTCATATTTTATTGTCCTGGACATAATTACCTAAAGAAAGGGAAATAATTTAATAAACTCCTTCCATAAGAGATCACATTCCATACTTACCAAAGGGAGAGATTATTCAACATATCACTAATTTAAAAATACCAATTGATTGTAGTCTGTAGAATAAATGTTCTCCAAGAGTTTTTAACTATGACAAAATAAATGAAATTTATTAATATATACAATTCAGAGTATACAGTTCACTAGCCTTTAATGTGTTTGTTATTTTCTACCAAGATCACCACCACCAGCCTCCCAAAAGTCTAAATCTCATGTTCAGTAAGAAAAACAGTCCCTCACATCTCTCACTGAACTCTTTTTCTAAGGTTCTTTCCAAATGAGTCATGTAAGAGGAATCATATGTTATTTGTATGTATGAGACTGAATTATTTCAATTTGCACCATGTCCTCAGGCTACATACATGTTGTCACAAATGACATGATATCGTTGTATTTCAGTGCTCACTAAGTATACATAGTAGGTATGTGTAGGGTGCTGCTCATTAGTGTGAAAATGGGGAGATTTCCTCCTATTTCGTAGATGTTATGAATTATACTGGTGTGAATATGGGCTCACATAGTCTCCTGCAGATTCTTCTTTAAATTCTGTTGGGTTTTTCATAACAGATGGAATTGTTGGATCATGTAGTAACTCTATTTTATTTCTATGCTAGATTGGCAAATGTTTTGTTTAATTAAAATATAATCACATCATTTTTCCTCCCTGTCCTCACTCCTACCAATCTGATGTACCTACTCCTCCCTCCCAGATTCTCCTTTTTCAACATCGTTGTTACATGTATATAAGTAAATATAACCTGCAGAGTCCATTCAGTGTTGTTCTGCCTGCATGAATGTTCCCAGGGCTGACCACAAACAAACAAAAATGAAAAACTCAAAGCAAAACAAAAGAAAAAAAATTTCTCTGTATCTGTCTCTCTGTCTCTCTGTCTCTCTCTCTCTGTCTCCCCTCTCTCTTCCTGCATTCCATCCCTTATAAACATTTACAAAAATATGCTTTTTTACTTATGTATGATTTTTTCAGACTACTGTAACACTTAAGTTTTGATTTTCTGGTCTGAGTGTGATAATAACCTATTGATTAAAATTATTAAAGAACAACTAATTTTTATGAAACAAGTGTTTTAATTATTTTTTACATTTTAAAAACATAATTTTGCTTTAGTTGTTTTTTAATAAATTTAATATTATAAAAAAATTATGTCGAAGTTGGACAAACCAAGCCAACATAAAACTAAATGAGCCCCAAGAGAAGACATAAGAATCAGAACCCACTCATTCATGCAATCAGGAATCTCAAGAAGTACTACACTGAAAGCTATAGTGTATGTGCAGAGGACTTAGTGCAGACCCATGAAGTCCTGTATATACTGCTTCAGACTCTGGGCATTCATATGCCTTTGTTCAGTTGTTCTCCTGGTGTCCCCCATCCCCTCTGTTTCTCCCACTCCTTTATCACCTTTTCTGAAGGGATTCCTGAGCTCTGAGTAGAGGGATTTTATGGGGGTGTCTCATTTAGAGCTATGTGTTTCAAGGTTTCTCTCTCTCTGCATGTCTGGCTATGGATCTCCGCATCTGTGTTCCCATCTACTGGAGGAGGAAGCCTCTGACGATGGCTGAATAAGGCACTGATCTATGAGTCTAGCAGTATATCATTAGATGTCATTTTTTTTCTTACATTTTTTTTTGAGACAGGATTTCTCTGTAGCTTTGTGGCCCATCCTGGAACTAGCTCTTGTAGATCAGGCTGGCCTCAAACTCATAGAGATTCATCTGCCTCTTCCTCCCAAGTGCTAGGATTAAAGGCATGTGCCACCACCACTCAGCTCAGTAGTACTTGGTTTTACCCTGTGTTTCTGAGCTATCAAGTCTCTATTTCTTGGTCACCCAATCAATGTCAGATATGGATTGCATCTCATGAAATAAACCTTCGGTCAAATCATACATCTGCTAGTTACTCTCACAAGGTTTGTGCACACCATTGCCTTAGCATATTTTGCAAGGAAGACAGATTGTAGATCAAAGGGTTTGTGTTTGAGTTAGTGATTATATTTCCTATTGGTAGCCTGCAGAATACCTTTACATAATATAGACACTAGAACACAGGGGTGAAGGTTTTGTGGAGGCACCAGCTCTACTTTTCCATATTCAATAAGTTGTGTAGGTGATGTCTTCAGCAATGGGGCCTTTCTGTCACTTTTTGGGGAGCAACCTATTGTCTTGGTAAGAGTTTGGGTTGTTTGGAGAGTTTCATGAGATACTTTCAGCCAGTTGCTCAATTGGATGAAACCCAGCCCCAGTACTGTAAGCTTCCTTTGGTAAAAAGAACTTGATATGGCCAATTAGTGTCCATCTTCTTCATAATTTGAAGACTTCATTAAGATCACCTTCATATATTACAGGGAGTCTTCACTGTACTAGACTTTTACACTGTTACTCCAAACTCATTCAGTTCTATTTCTCCTCATTCCCTCCCTCTTCCCACCTTATGCTTCTGTTCTTATCCCCCTAAGCCAGTCCTATCTAGCCATAAAATATAGTCTATTTTCCCTCTCAGTTCCCGAAGTTCCTTTCTCTATGCCCAACATCTCTGGGACTACACACTGTAGCTGGTTATCATTCATTTAAAGGTTAATATCCCCATGTAAACAAATACACACCATATTTATATCTCTGTGTCTGGGTTACCTCACTCAGCTGATAATTTTTTATACTTCCATCCATTTGTCTGAAAAATTAATAATGTCAGTTTTTAATAGCTGAGTATTACTCCATTGTATAAAAGCACCACATTTTCTTTATCCATTCTTCTGGTGAATAATATTTAGGTCATTTTCAGTTTCTGATTATTATGAATAGGGCAGCATTGAACATGGTGGAGCAAGTGTTCCTGTGGTAGTATGAAGCATACTTTGAGTATATGCCCCAAAATGGTTTAGCTGGATCTAAAGGTAGATAGATTTTTATCTTTCTGAGGAATCACCATAGTGATTTCTATAGTAGTTATACATGTTTTCACTCCCACCAGCAATGGAAGATATTCCCTTTGTTTACATGACTTCTTCCTTGTATTCTTGATCCTGGCTGTTCTGACAGGTGTAAGATAGAATATCAAAGTAGTTTTGATTTGTACTTTCCTGATAGCTAAGGATGTTGAACATTTCTTTAAGTGTTTCTCAGCCATTCAAGTGTCCTTTACAGAAAATTCTCTGTTTAGATTTATACCTTTCTTTTAACTATGTTATTTATATTTTTTTATATCAGGTCTATTGAATTTTTTATAAATTTTGGATATTAGCCATCTACTTGATGTTGAGTTGGTAAAAATCTTTCCCATTTCTTTAGCTGGAGCTTTGTCCATAAGATGGTATCCATTTCCGTGCATAAGCTTTTCAGTTTCATGAGGTACCATTTATTAATTGTTGATCTTGGTGGCTGAGTTATCAGTGTCCCGCTTTAATATATTATCTTAGAGTTGATCTATTGGAGGTCTTTTGTAGGAACAATTTTTGTTGATTTAGGTTTTTAATTTCATTAAATGCGCTATAACTTTAAGTTCTTTGTGTAGGTCTATTTTCTTTTTTGAAAAGTGGGCATTTTCAATCTAGTTGTCTAGTGACTCTGGAAATCCCAACCCCTTCTGGCTCTGAAATTTAATGGTTTGCTACCTTGATTTCTGGGTTTTGTTTGTTTGCTTATTTTGTTTTTAGTTGTTTTGACTGTTTCTATAACCCTGAGTATGAACTTCAGACTTTATCATGGCTTTTCTGAACCCTTTCCTTTTCCTAGTCATGTATGGTCACATCCATTTTGTCTCATATAAATATTTGTATCTAAATAATGAATGAAGATTGTCATGTTCTTGCTGCCCAAAGTGGAAAAGATAGGGGTAAAACAAAGAACATGAGCACACTGGCGCACCACCTCCTGACTCGGGTCACCCAGTGGAGAAAAGGATAACAGAACAGGAAAAACTGAAATTATTTCTCCCTTTTCGGTCTGTGTCTGACCAATAATAACCCCAGACCCTGGGAGTTACCATTCTTTACTGACTTCTACGTTTTCTGATAACTATATGTGAGTATGCTAGAAATATCCTCACAATTGCCCGTTATAGGTCGGAGCAACAGGAGACTGCTGTTGTTATAGTATTAGGAGCTGGATTGACTTAAACTATTCACAGCTTCTCCAGGAAACTTCAAGGTTTTAATAGACTCTCAATGTCCAAAGTAATTACATCAAATGGATTCTGCCATTGAAATTGTCAAGGTGTAGAGATTCTTCCCTACATCTTCCTAGTCTGCCATTTCTTTAGCATTTTAATAAATGCATTTAGATACTTCATTTATAATAAACATTTAAATTTTCTTTAAGAGTAACTCACTAGTGCAGATAATTATTTTTTCATAAAAATTTTAAGCCTAATACCTGATTTTGTGCTTATATGAATGTATTTTATTATAGAAAGATTGTACTTAAAAATGAAGGAAATTATGTGGTACTCTTCATCTTTAACATCACCTTCAGCAAGAATTATGGCCACAGTCAAAGATGTCTGCAGAAATTAACTGAAAATCTAAACCCAGATGAAAAATAATTTTCAGTCAATAGTCATATTCTAAATTTGGTTTCTTCTAGTACTTACAGACAAACATTTATAACTACTGTCTGTTTATCACAGATACTCCTTATTTTTAAAATCAGTCTCATACTTGACACAGATGGCCTTTGTTCCATAAAATCTCTGGACTTTTTCTCCTCCACTGACCACATAACCAATATGCCCAAATCACAAAGCCGATACTTTGCATTTTTTTCAATTAGTCTGGGGCAACAATAAATCAAAGACTCATTTCTGGAAATGGCAAACTTCACACATACAATGCTACGGAGAGCAGACAGACATCTGTTTTATGGAAGAATGAAGTTAATGAGGCTCAGTTATTCATTAGTGCATAGTTTTCATTCATTCTCATGGTCAAAAGCTTAAAAAGTTAACTCTTAATTTTTGTTACTCAAGTAAAGACTCTTGATGGCTCTGAGGATTTGAGGTTAAGTGTTGTAATAAATGTTCTGTGACAAAATGCTGATAGATCTGAAGAGATAGGCAATGGGCAGAACAAAACATTTGAATATTACCTGAATACGGTGGGTATGAAGTTAAAGGTTTTTTGTTTGTTTGTTTATATCTGACACAAGAATGTTTTTGGAGCAACGACACATGCAGCACTGCTCCAAGCATTTGTCTGACTGGGACAATGACGGAATGAAGAACTGACAAACATACAGACACACATAAAACTATTATCAGGTAGAGTGTGCTTGTAGATGAAGAAATAGCAACCTGGAAACTCAACATGCTTATTATACATAGTTAACAAACAAGGTTATTGCATACAGTTGAACAAGGAAGCATGGCTTTTACAAACAAATCATCAAGGAGGCAAGGTTACTACATAATGCTTAATAGAGCAGCCTGTTTAATTACCTTGGAACAGTCTCTGTAAGGGAGTAGTCTTCAGTCCATGAAAATCAGGCCAGGGAGAAAGCTACAGTGGATGTTTCTTGAACATACTTTCAACATACGCTCATAGACCAGAAGAAGGCTTTTCACCCTTTGAGCCTCACCTGTGTGTGTTTGTGATAGGGGTTGGCTTTTTTATTTTCCTGTGAGTGCTTGACATGACCAACTTGGCTCATGTAAGCCTTCACATGCTGAAGGTCTCCTCTAGTCTTCACAGAACAACATTGGTTTTAGTTAGGGTATACACTGATAAGAATTCTGAAGGCTAGAAACAGTGTCTAAGATGATAAACTTGTGATGTTGTAGGAGTCAATTTTGAGGTTTCTATGTAATAAATTTAAGACATAAAACAGTATGACTTTCACTCGGAGAAATGAACAAGGAAATTAGGGGCCCATTAACATTAAAGAAAAGGGGAAGATTTATCTATCTCTGAAAACTCTTCTATGAACTAGAGATTTAGGAACTTGTGAAGAAGCCTGATGTTGAAAAGGACATGTGAGGAATTTAAAACAGGAAGATAAAGAAGAGGCAAAAGACAGCAGGAATTAGTATCTTTAGGATTATGGCAATGGACAAGAATCATATTCAAAAACCATGTAGGATTTTTCATAGGCTTTTCATGAGGCTCCAGGCATATTGAGTTCTAAATGTGTACCTGTGGATGCATCATCCATCTTTGGTTGATGGAGAGGCAGAGAGCAAATTACAGATGGGTATGAGAAAATTTCTTTAAATAGAGTATTCTATAGTTCTCATCTGAAAAGGGAAAAGTGAATACCCATGTGGAGGAGTGACGAGAACACTTTACCAAAAAATTAACTTTTCACTAAAAATAGATACTTCTCTCATACAATACATTCAGACCACAGTTTCCCCTCCCTCCATTCCTCTGAGCTCCGCAACATACACTCCTCCTCTCTTCCCCAGATCTACTTCCCCTCTGTCTTCTATTCACAATAGACTGAGCCTCAATTCCTAATGCAAAGCAAGTAGTTTCTGAAAAATCTTGGTTAGAAAAATCTTATGAATTCTGACTATAGCAAAATTACCCATTTCCCTTAAAATTTTGTCTGTGTTTAGAAATTAAATATATTCCCATATTACAGAACAATATTCCTACATGTTTGTACAACATGAAATATAGTGCTATTTAAAAACAAATCTGCCAACCCATAATAGAAAATACCCTTTTAAAGAAATTTATATTAAGAATTTATCTTTAAAAATATAGAGATTCATCAAAAATTTTAAATAAGGTATTATTAGCACCACCATTATTATACTTAGATAAAGACAATCAGAACATTATTGATGGTTTTTGGTCAAGATAATCCTTTTGGGGCAAAGAATCAGAAGGACAAGAACACAAATCCATTTCATGCCTATACTATTCCTTCTAGAGCATTCCCTGTGCCTATGATCACCCAGAACTCAAAGTCCTGTAGCTGTCTGTATGTTTCACCACACGTGTAGTTAAGTATTTGTTCTGGGCCTTGAGTCTGCTCTTGTTACTTTATCTTGGTCTTAGCAAAAGAAATAGACAATGGAGATACTCTTGTTTTTTTTAGTTATTCCTCTCTCATATATTATATCCCAACTGCAAAAGAAACAGACTATATAAACTTTTTTCTTTTTTATTTATTCATCTCTCATATATTTCATCCCAACTGCATTTTCCACCTCCCTCCTCTTCTGCCAGTCCTTAACTCAACTCCTCTCCCCTATATCCATTCCTTCTCCTTTCCATTCAGCAAAAGGATAGCATCCAAAGGACACCAACTAAACATGGCATATCAAGGGCACCTCCCCTCATATTGAGGCTGCATGAAGCACTCCAATAGTAAGAAAAGAGTCCCAAAGGCAGGCAAAAAGAGTAAGAGACAGCCTTACCTCCCACTGTTAGGAGTCCCATAAGAACATCAAGCTACACAACCATAACATATATGTAGAGGACCTAGGTAGGACATATACAGGGTCCCTAATGACTAAATAAGTCTCTGTGAGTTCCTATGAACCCTGGTTAGTTGATTCTGTGGGCTGTGTTCTGTGGGAGCCTTGACCCATCTGGTTCCTACAATCCTTCCTCCCCCTCTGCTGCAGGATTCCCCAAGTTCCACCTAATGTTTGACTGTGGATCTCCGCATCTGCTCCTATCTGTTGTGGTATGAAGCCTCTCAAATGACAACCTAGAAATGCCTCAACTAAAGAATAAATAAAGATAATGCTGTACATTTACACAATGGAATATTAGTCAGTTGATTAAAATAAATGACATCATGAAATTTGTAGGCAAATTGATGGAACCCGTAAAAAATCATCCTGAGATAACCCAACCCCAAAAAGACAAACATGGTATGTACTCATAAATGGATATTAGCTGTACGGGATAACCGGGTTACAATCCACAGACCCAGAAATGCTGAGAAACATGGAGGGCTCAAGGGAGGATGCAAGGATCTCCCTGAGAAGAGAAAATATAATAGATTTTGTGGGTAGTTTGGGGATGTATGAGGATGGAAACAGAGGGATCAGTATGGGGGTAAAGGGAAAAAGTACTACAGTGACTGCAATTGGGGAGCATTTGCGGATGGGGGAAGTAGATATCTGGTGCAGTCTAAACTCCCTGGAAGCTATGAGGGTGACCCTAATGAAGCCTCCTAGCAATGGAATATATGGACCCTAAACTGGTCACATTATGTAACCAGGAAAGACTAATTGGAGGGTCTGGACTCCAACCCAGCCCCAAAACATTCAACTGACAATTTGTACTGCCTGCAAAGTGCAGAGATAATTATGGCACAGAACTTGTGGGAGTGGCCAACCAACAACTGTCCCAACCTGAGAACCACTCTAAGAGAGGGAGCCCATGCCAGACAATAACTGGAGGACCAGGAATCAGTGGCTGGGTAGCACAGAGAACTAGGATAGAACCAATACAGACATTTATGGCAGCTGATTCGAGTTTGCTGAACTCTCTCCACATTCCTTATAGTTAAGTAGTATTAAGCATGGTCTCAGACTTGACCATGTATCTGATAGATTGTCATTTCTTCAAAGTGGGAGCTGAGTTGCAGAAACGAATTTAAAATGAAACGAGAATTTTCAGTGTTCATAACTGGGTTGATGATGACAATGCTTACTGCAACCAGCACGAAAGGGGAGAGCAACGTATAGACTGCTTTGTGTTTTGCTTGGTAGTAGAAGGGAATCAAGACTTCCACTAGAGTGTGAGCTAATGTGATATAAATATCTACATTTTAGAAAATAAATTGGCTGAATAAAGTGTATACTTTGTTCCTAGTCATTGATTTTCCTAATATGGATTTAACCAGTTGTGGGATATTTGATCACACTGTAACAAGATGTCTCTGTTTTACCTCACCTGCCTAAGGTACCTTCTGATTAATTTAATAAAGAGCTGAAAGGCCAATAGCAAAAGAGTATAAAAGTAACTTCAAGAGAAAGAGAGGAACCTGAGGGAAGAATCTGAGAGACAGAATTTGCCAGATAGATGTGGAGGAAGTTGTACATATAGTACGGAAGAGAAGTAACAAGTCATTTGACAGAAAATAAATTATTACAAGCTGGTTAATTTAGGTTTTAAGAGCTTGCTGCGAACAAACCTACTCTAAGGTCATAATTTCATATTTAATAAAAAGTCACTGTGTAATTATTCAGAAACTGATGGTCCAAAGAAACACCCTTTACAATAACCTGCAAAGATTTTCAAAACATTATATCTAGGTACACAAAACATCCACTGTATTATAGCTCAAATCCAATCAATAATGTTCTGTAGATCCTTTTCTTAAGTAATTGATCATTCTATTTTGTATTATTTGCATTTGTTGCTTTTAAATAACTTACTTATTCTTAACTAAATATGATATGCCACTAAATATGATATGCCAAGCACAGCAATGAGAACATTTTACTTATTATCTTACTTAATACTAACAAAAAATCTTACAAAATGTATTCAGTTTTCTCTTTTTAACAAGTGAACAAGTTGGAGTTTAGAGAAATGGCCATTATTGCAGATTCATGAGTAGTTGATCTGGACCTTGAATCAGCTACTGCTACTTTATCTAGGTATTAACAAAACAAATAAACAATATAGAGTATATACTGCTGATTCAAGTTTTTGATCTCTTTCAACATTTATTATAGTTAGCTAGTTTTAGGCATCTACACAGAAGCATTCTTACGAGGCATTCACTACACAAAAACACAGAATCAGCATAAACTAGCCATTTCTTCTTTTGACAAATTGAGTAACTGGGATGTATATAAGTTTTAAATAAATAATCTATGCATTAATTTATTATAGTTACAATAGTAACAGTTCTTGACAATTGTACTATTCAAGTAGAAAAAAATCAGTATACACAATTGAGAAGATCACAATTTGTACATGTGGCAATTCCTAAAGAAAGCTTAACATTTTGTGTGCATTGTTTACAATGTGCAACACTGTAACAGAATAATCAATAATTTGGAATAAAATCAGATATATTCTAGATAACTTAATGTGACATAAAGTCAAATAATTGTAAATGAGCTCATTGATCACTTCTATGCAAAATGACACAGCTAATTAATTAAAATATATTTTGCTTATAATCATCCTAAAATTATATGAACCATAAAAATTTATTTAATACGTGTTTTTCCTTGAAACATTAAAAAGACTCATTGCTATTAAATATCCATAAGCAAATCCCCAAAGTAATCAGTGAGACATAGTCAGTGATATGCAATTCTATTTTCAACTGCTATGATAACTTGTAAGCATTTCCACATCCTGTCTTAAATAAGGTAAGAGATCCCAGCATCCTTCACTCAGCCATATTACAAGATGGGCAAATTATAAAAATTGGGGGGAAACACTGAGGAATGTAAGGCAGATATCCAATGTTGATAAATAAGCACTTTCTAAGAGTCAGGTAATAGAAATTTAAGCAAAACAAAGCATGTGGTGACATGAGAATCAACTATTTACTTCCAGAAGATTAATTCACAGAAAAATTCCATGTATTTGTATGTACACATAAGTACCTATTATACTTTCTTATGTTGATTTTTAGACTGATGTATAAGAACATATTTTGACAGGAGAAAAGTGGAGAGACATGTCAGAAAATATACCAGGTTGGTGGTAAGTCTACCTTTTCTTAGAAATGGCTTTAATGATCATTTTAAACTTTCACTGAATATGGAATTTATCTGCAACTATTACCATCAATAGTGAAATTCTATCAAGTCAGAATCTGCTAAAACATAAATACTGTGTTCAAGAACATTAGAATGTCTAAGAAATTGTTATCATTTCTGCACACTTTGGGAATTTCTGATTTATAAATTACTCTTTTAACACACTAAGCTAATTCAACCATTTCCTATATATCATATTATTATTGAATTCATTTATTTTATAAGCTTAAAGTTCTTAAGATCCACTAAGGTGCAGGCAATAGAATGAAGAAGTAGAATTTTCTGTGTCACCAAACTGCTAACACATGAAAATGGTATAATCTGCTCAGGTTTGAAGCATAAAAGTTAATAAAATTATGATAACACATTATAGTCATTATGGTAACACATTAAAGAAGTAATCAGTGTTGTCACCATTTTATGACATAGCCATATCATGATATGGCTAACAAAAACATGTTTGCATATTTCACTTTCATATTTAATAAGCATAAGCAGTACTTGCAACTTATTATAGTAATTAAGAATAATTTTGGATCTCATTGAATATGTCTGACTAATTGAGAATTTATGGAATTAGGGAAAACAGTTTTTAATAGGTTAATCTAACTAACCAGTTAACTAAACCATATCTCAAAACAATTTTATATTTAATTATTCATTAAAAATACTTAAGATCATCCTCTATGTATCAGACACTCAGAGAGCAGAAATAAACAGTGTAATTCCTGATCACTGAACTAATATTCTGTGGATCAAAACATAAAAATTTGTGCTGCCAGCGTCCTTTACTAAGCAATACCACAAATTGATGGGGAGGTTGCTAGGAGTGTAAAGGAAAGAATGTAATTGTATTTGACTCTCAAATCTGGAATTTTTTCAGATGAGCATTATTTCTCTTGAAGTGATGTCAGATTCCATAGAAAGTTTTGTTGATCTGGGGAGAAAAGTGTAAGAATGTTAGGCATAATGGATAATGCTGGTGATACAGCAAAGATTTAGCATCATATGTCCCCAAACTGGATAATAATTTACAATGAATTAGGTAGAAATCATGTGTAGAGCAAGAAAGGGAAGTAAATAGGAGATATGTTCAGCAAGGATGCTTAAAAATTACTCCTAAACCTAGAAATCACAGTTAAATTTTAAAGCTATTTGCATGTTTATCTAAACATCTTGATTGTTTAGCAGCAGATCTGGTTTTCTGAGAAAAGAGAAGGTATCGGATACGCTCCTCCAACATAGGTGTAGATCATAAAAGTAGCCCCCAAAGGTTAAATGTACAGAAAATGGATTATAGAGGGCATGGGGGTAAATGACTTTCTTTGGAGGAGTGAAAAAGGGACCAGTGATGCACATAAAAGACACAGATTAACTGACAAAGGAGAGAGAAGACAAGAAAAGCTGAAAACCACAGTGGTCAAGGCTGATTCAGTTCAAGCCTTTGGAATATTCTGGTGTTGTGATCTATTAATGATAATAGACTGCTGATATTTGGATCTTATGAGAGAGTTGAGAAAGATATTAAAAGCAACATCATGAAAAGTGGTACATGGTCTAGGTAAAGATCTTTTCCCATTCTATAAACTGCCATTTTGTCTTGTTGACTGTGTCCTTTGCTTTACAAAAGCTTCTTAGTTCCAGGAGGTCCCATTTATTAAGTGTTGCTCTCAGTGTCTGTGCTACTGGTGTTATATTTAGGAAGTGGTCTCCCATGCCAAAGCCTTCAAGTGTATGTTCCATTTTTTCTTCTATGAGGTTCAATGTGGTTGGTTTTATGTTGAGGTCTTTGATCCACTTGGACTTGAGTTTTGTACATAGCGATAGATATGAATATATTTTCATTCTCCTACATGTTGATAACCAGTTATCCCAGCACCATTTGTTGAATAAGCTTTTTTTCAATTTTATGTTTTTTGCTTCTTTGTCAAAAATCAGATGTTTGTAGGAGAATGGATCGTTACCTGGGTCTTCGTTTCAATTCCTTTGGTCCTCCTGCCTGTTTTTATGCCAATACCAGGCTGTTTTCAGTACTATAGCTCTGTAGTAGAGT